>PVIJ01006464.1:0-91895 GCA_004024925.1 Scalopus aquaticus | reverse complement strand
TATGTAATATACTACATGCCAACAAATGTCAACCAAAAATACTCTACCCTGCAAAGCTCTCCTTCCTCTATGAAGAAAGAATATGGACCTTCTCTGACAAACAGAAACTACAGAAATTCATCGCTACCAAACCCCCACTCCAAAACTTACTACAAGAAACCATGAAGACAAAACCAACAGAGGAAAGACCAGGAAATACAGAATTAGGTAAGGACTAGAACCACAAAAAGGTAAAAAAAATAATAATAAAATAAAATAAAAAAGACAAATATGGATGACAGTATATCAATATTAACTCTAAATGTAAATGGACTAAACACACCAATTAAAAGACACACCATAGCAAGATGGATCAAAAAACAGAAACCAACCTTCTGCTGTCTACAAGAAACACACTTAATTGCGGACGATAAACAGAGATTAATAGTTAAAGGATGGAAAACAATCCTACAAGCAAATGGACCAAGAAAGAAGGCAGGAACAGCTATACTTATATCAGATAAAATAGACTTCAAACTTAAAAAGGTAAAAAAAGACAGAGCTGGTCACTACATCATGATAAAGGGGACAATAAAACAGGACGATATAACAATCATCAACATACTCCCCAAATGAAGGAGCGCCAAAAAATATCAGACAATTATTATCATCCCTGAAAACAGACATTAAAGAAAATACATACATAGTAGGAGACTTCAACACCCCACTTTCTCTACTGGACAGATCAAGAAGACAAAAAGTAACCAAGGACATTAAAGCTCTAAATAAGGACCTAGACCACATTGGATTAACAGATATCTATTGATCACTTCACCCCCGAAAAATTGAATACACTTTTTTCTCAAGTGCGCACAGAGCATACTCCAGGATCGATCACATATTAGGCCACAAAACAAACCTTAACAGATACACTAAGATAAAAATCATACCAGCCTTCTTCTCCAATCATAAAGGAGTCAAACTGGAAATAAAACATAAAAAGGAAAAAGGGAACCTCCTTACCTCATGGAGGCTGAAATCCACATTACTGGAAAACCAATGGATCAACGAAGAGATCAAAGAAGAAATTAAAAAATATCTAGAACTGAATGACAATGAGGACACAACTTTCCAGAATGTCTGGGACACAGCAAAAGCAGTAATAAGAGGAAAATATATAGCATGTTTTAAAATTTCTAATTCAACCCTGTACTCGTTATAGGTGTGTAGGGTAAATGAAAGAATGATCAGGATTTTCTGCCCTACCGCCATTAGTATTAATGATAGACCCCTACGGTACTACACGAGTGCCTGATGGTGGCACCTGAAGTAGGGTGTGGGCGTGTGTGAGTGGGCGCAACTGGGCCTGGAGGGACTGCGCATATAAAGGCAGCATCACAGAGGGGGCACAACAGCGGGGCAGCAGCAGAGAACAGAGCATGGTGGCAGGGGACCTTTGAGAGAACCCCAGAGAGCCCATGAGAGAACCCCAGAGAGCCCAGAAAGTGTAAAGATTTGCCAGCCCCCTGGCCTGTGCTGCACCTGGTGGTCTCTCTACAAACACTGCAGAAAGATCATTAAAAGCCTGAAAAAGCCACTGAGAGTTCCGGGACTCCTCTTTTACCTGTTTGCCTGGACCATAGGGAACCAACCTGTCCTGTGATTTGTTAGCACTACAAGATGTATTCCAGTTTTAAATTTGCTATTAGTTTGTTTCTTTCTTGAGTTTGTCCATTTTATTTGTGTTAATTTGTATGCATACTTTTTTTGTAGTATTCCCTTATAGTACTTTTTGTTTCTCTAAGGTTGTCAGTGATAACCGTTTTCCTTTTATTTTATTAATTTGTATCTTCACTTATTTTTTTTTCATGGTCAGCATAATTCAAACATTTGTCAATTTGTTAGTCTTAAAGGGTCAATTTTTAGATTTATTGATATTTTCTATTTTTTTTTCTTTTCTGTTTTTCCTTTGTTTTCAACTTAATTTTTGGTTTTATACCTTCTGATTATTAATTATTGATTTGGGATTTGATTTTTAAAAAATATGCACTGTAGGGCCTCCCTGGTGGCGCAGCGGTTGAGCGCTGCGCTGTGGAGCTGTCGGCAGCGCGCGATGCAGGTTCAACACCCGGCCGGGGAGAATCCCACATGGTGCAGCAGACCTCTCCTGCCTCGCCCGCTGCTCCCCTCAGCAGTGTATTTCTGATCTGCCTGTTCTGCTCCCCACTCTGTCTCTGGTGAACCCTCTCACCACCCCACGCCTCTGGCCTGTACCCCAGCTTGTATGTATAAATAAATAAATCTTTAAAAAAAAATTAAAAAAAAATGCACTGTATATCAAAACTATTTCCTTCTAAGCATTGCTTTAACTGCAATTTTCTTAATTTTCTTTGATTTATTCTTGTATACTTGTTATTTGAGAATATGCTGTTTAATTTCAACATATTTGTAAATATCTCAAATTTCATTCTGTTACCGTTTTCTAATTTCATTCCATTTTGGTCAGAGAATATGTGTACTTAATTGAAGCTTTTAATGACCCAATATTAGGTCTATCTTGGAAAATGTTCTTTGTGTGCTTGAGAAGTATGTGTATTCTGCTGTTATTGAGAGGAGTGTTGTATAAATACCTGTTGGCACTAATTGGTTGATGGTGATTTGCAGGACTTTTATTTACCTGTTAGTCTTATGCCTACTTCATTCATTATTGACAGGATAATATCATTGTACTCAACTACTGTTTGAATTGTTATTTCTCCCTTCATTTCTGTCAGTTTGTTTCATCTATATTGAAGCTTTTTTTTAAAGGTGCATGTATTTTTATTGTATCTTCCTAGTAGATGTCTTAATCTCTAATAGGAATTTTTACCATAAAATCCATTTTATTTATATAACAACTCTAACATGCTTTTGTTTAAATCTTGAGTGGTATGTAATTTTTTCTACCCTTTTATTTTTAATATATGTTTCTTAATCTAACATGTGTATCTTGTAGAAAGTGTAGATTTCAATCATTTGTAACAATTCTGCCTCTCTGCATTATGACTGAGTATTCAATACATTTGTATTTGTTCTCATTACTGATTGAGCAGGATTTTCATCTCCTTTGACATTTAGTATTCTATGTCTTTTTATTTGTTTTTCTAGTTTTCAATTCTAGTTTTTTTGTTACAATAATTTTATTGTAACATTTTAATTTCTATATTGTTCCTTTTACTGTTGTTTTGATTATTTATTTTCTTGTTTGTTTTCCTTGTCATTGTGTTCAGGTGAATATTAATTTATAATGTTACATAAACTTTTCCCCCCACTATTTTATAATGCCTCTTCTTTAATCTGTGATTGTCATGCAAATGAAAACTTTAGCATTTTGTCCTTTAACATTTATGATTATTGCATTTTTATTGTCTTTCGAATGAGTTATGAGAAGTTATTACTAAGAAATACATGCACACTATCTTTCAAATATCTATTTTGTATACTTTGTTGTTTTCTTTGGATTTAGGTTACCATCTGGCTTGTTTTCATTTTATCCTAAAAGTTTCCTTTGAGTATTTAGGATTCCTGGTGAGATATTTCCTCAGTTTGTTTGTTTAGCTGGGACCATCCAGTTTTCATTGTCATTGTCAAAAAAATATTTTAATTGTTTGAGTTACATTTTTGCTTTTCCATGTATGCACATGTTCCACTCACCCTCCACTCTACCACCCATGCCAGTACCCCACCTTCCTCTCTCTCTCTCATTCCCTCCTGTTCCCGCTATTAGGCATTATATTCTTTCACTGAGTTAAAGATTTATCCCTACTGTATTCTGCCTGTATATGAGTTTTGTTTGTAGTCCATTGTTGAGAGAAAACATTTGTCTTTCAATTTTTGACTTATTTCAATTAACATAATAACTTTGAGGTCCATCCATTTTTTCCCAAGTGCCACTATTTCATCTTTTGTCACAGTTGTATTGTATTCAATTGAGTATATATTCCACAATTTCTTTATTCATTCACCTGTTCAATGACACTTATATTGGTATACAGTGCTGCTATGTATATAGGCATAGATGAATCTTTTCATATTGGAATTTTCATATTTGGTTAAATGCATGATTGAGGTATTGCTGGCTGCATAGAATTTCTATTTTTATTTTCTTAATAATCTCCATACATTTTCTATAGGGATTGCACCAATGTGCATTCCTACTAACAGTGGATGAGTGTTTCTTTTTTTTTAATATATATTTTTATTGTTATTTATGTCTTTTACATTTTGTATTCCCCTTGGGTAGCCCACCACCAATTCACCCGTGATCCATCTCCATGGTCCCTTGTGTTCTTTTCTATTCCATTTTGTTAACAGAACCTTGCCAGTATTTATTGATTCCATTCTTTTGTCTTGGCCATTCTCACATAGGTGAGGTGCCATCTCATTTTGATTTTGATTTGCATTTCCCTTATATTAAGTGATATTGAACAATTTTCTATATATCTGTAAATCATCTAAATGTCTTCTTTAGAAAAATTTCTATTTAAGATCTTTGCCCATGATTTAAATTTTTGTTGTTGTTGTTGGATTATATAAGAAGTTTGTAAATTTTGGAGCTTAGCTCTTTTCTGATGTGTGATGTGATATTTTCCCCATTATTTTCATTTTTGAATTGCAGATTTGGTGGATATGGCATTCTTAACTGACATTCTTACTTTTAATACTCTGACTAATCTGTTAATTTTATTTAGGATTACTTTTATGTGATACAATTTTTGTTTTATTGATTTTAAGATTTGCCTTCTGTCAATTTGATTACAGTTTTTTAGATATGGATTTTTTTACTGTATTGAATTTGTAGGTTAATATTTCAAATAGAATATGAGAAGTTTCAGGACTCTATTTTTTTAAATATGTTTTCTATCCCTTCCTACATCTTTTTCTTTTGGGACTCCTAGTGTGTGTATGTACACACACGTGTGTTTATTTTGAAGAAGCCTCTGAATCTCTGTTCACATTGTTTATTCTTTCCTTTCCACTCAATAAACTGGGTAATCTCTTTTGACCTATATTCAAGTACACTTATTCTTTCTTCTGTCTACTGAAACCTGTTATTGACTCTGGTCAGTGATTTTTTTTTTCATTTTGGTTTATTGTAATTTTCACTTCTAAAATTTGTACTTAGTGTATTTATTTAGTATATTTATATTTCTTTTATAATTATCATCATCGTAGGGTAGATGGAGATTGCTCTGGCTTTTGTTCCATTGGCCTCTGTGGCTATCACCTGTGGCTTTTTTTTTTTTTTTTAAAGATTTATTTATTTATACATGCAGGTGGGGTACAGACCAGAGGCATGGGGCGGCGAGAGGGTTCACCAGAGACAGAGTGGGAAGCAGAACAGGCAGATCAGAAGTACACTGCTGAGGGGAGCAGCGGGCGAGGCAGGAGAGGTCTGCCGCACCATGTGGGATTCTCCCCGGCTGGGCGTCGAACTCACATCGTGCACCGCCGACAGCTCCACAGCGCAGCGCTTAACCGCTGCGCCACCAGGGAGGCCCTATCACCTGTGGCTTTGAAAGCAGGAGGAGTTCGGAGTGTGGGCGCAGGGTATACATGGCTGATAGACACCTGGAATATGGTGTGGGCATGTGTAAGTGGGCACACCTGAGCCTGGAGGCTGAGCATTTAAGTTCAGTGTCACAGAGAGCAGCAGAGGTTGGTGTGGTGGAGAGCTCAGGGGAATGGCTACTGAAGGAAGAGACTATGAGAGGGTGCCATAGAGCCCCCAAAGAATAAAGATTCTGCAAGGGGGTGCAAGGGGGTGTAGGGCAAATGAAAGAGGCATCAGGATTTTCCACCCTACAACCATTAGATTTAATGATGGGCACCTGCAGTCTTGTGAGTGTGCCTCGTGGTGGCACGCAGGTGTGAGTAGGCACACCTGGACCTGGAGGCTGATGATATATAAGGGCAGTGTCGCAGGCGTGAGAGGGGCTTGACAGGAGAATTAGCATGGCAGCAGCAGAGAGCCCAGAGAAAGTGAAGATTTGCCAGGGGCGGTAGGCCTGCCAGCCTCCTGGCTCCCCACCCCCCCTTGCCTGCCCTGTTCCTGGTTGCCTCACTGCAGAAAGATAAACAGAAGCCTGCAATAGCCACTGAGGGCTCCAGGACTCCTTTTGACCCGTCTGCACAGCTCCATGAAGAACCTGTGCTCTCTGTGCTCTTTTTGCCACTGCAGGGGGTTGGGAGTCCTGCTAACTTGCTGGCCTCTCCCTGCCCACCCCTGGCACCCCTGGCTATCCTACACTTGTTTACTTCACTGAAAATGGTGTAGAAAGATCATAAAAAGTCTTTCAAGTCCCCCATGGTCACCTTGTTTTCCATCATTTCCTTTTATATTCATGGATAGACTCTTGTTTACCATGAGAAAATCAAATCACAGCCTAAAGCACTTATCAAGTGACTGATTGTTTTAATAATGACCTAAGGGTAGGAATTTTTCCCTCTCTGATAAGAGAAGCTCTGAGTTATATTGAATAGCCATAACGTTTGTGAATAGAGATTTTTATGAAGCTGAAAGTTCAGAAAACATATCTACTGTGTTATGAAGATGATGGTTTTAATGCAACTTAATGCAGACATCAGTTATCATGGTTGGCTGCAAGAATAGTGACTTTTCATGGCTACCACATCATTGAGCAGGGACTGAAGGGGAATAGGGATAACCCCAAGTTAAAATGCTGTTACAGAGTGTCAGTGGATTCGCTTGGATAAATGATTCTCAGTTCTCCATGTCCTTAGTTAATTTCCAGAATTATAAAAATGTTTATTTTGCCAATATTTCCTTTGTTTGTGTGAGAGAGCGGTTCACTAAGGTCATCAATCCACCAATCTGTTGAATCATTTCCACCTGTTTTTGATATTTAAGCTAAATCCTCATTGTCAGAGCAGGCTGTGAGTACTTTATCTACTGTATTCTTTATAATCATGATTAATTTTCATGGGGAAATCAATTTTTCATATTGACAAGCTATCCTGACACTGTAATTTCATAAATTTAGGCTTCTTGATGTTCATTCTTCACATTCTTTGGGAAAGTATTATGAAAACAATATTCCTTACTTCTTGTATAGAACTGCCTCAAATACCAGTTTGGATATAAAGTCCATGTTTTACGTTTTAGTCTCTTACATATTTGAAATATTCCATTTCAAAAAAGATCAGGGCTATATGAGCTTTCTCTTTTTAGTTATTTGAAATTTGTCAGAAATATTAAAGGATGCTTTAAATTTTCGTGTGTTATGATAATTTTAGTTTGATAGTTTCAGTGTTGATTTTTATAGGTAGGTTTTCAAAATTGTGTGGCATACTATTTTACTATATGGATACACATAATTTAATTCAGAAAAGTTTTCTTGAATTATATTTTTAGTGTTTGTTTCAGTCAACTGTTCCACACCCTTTTGGGAAGTCCAAATCTATGTAAACTGGATTTCACTTGTCTCCTTTATACATATGTGTATACATATACATACACATATACATATACATGCACATATTATTTTCTCTTGAATTCTTTTTTCTCCACAACATTCTTTTAATTTCAATAATTTCCTTTCTATCGCAAGTCATATTTAGCTTGTTTGTCTCTTACCCTTTTTATTAATTATTTCAAAAACTATGTCTGTTTTTTATAAATTTCCTGAGTTCTATCACCTTTATCTTCAAATCATCCTTTCCTAAGTCACTTAATATTTGAGTACTTTCTAACTGTAATTTATACTGCCTTACTTAGTTTATGCCTTTTTACTTTCTCTAGGTTTGCTTTGTGGACATGTCTTCAGGCAGTGTTTTAGTTACATGATTATTTCTTATTCTTAGGAAGAGTCATATGCATCAGTATAACTTTTATAGCTTTATTTTTCTGGAAATTTTTGTTCTTTCACAGAGAGGTATAAATATGGGTTCATGTTTTCTGAGATGCCTTTACTGCGTCCATCCTGGTTATATTTGGATCTTCTTTTTATTTGCTTTAATAGCTTAATGTGTGTGCTATACTGGACAGTTTCTCCTCAGAGTAGGGATCTATCCTAGAATGGAAATTTGGTATTTAAATTTGGTGAGTCCATAGAATCTGCATTGCTCTAGCATCAAAGTTCTCTGGTGGTAATCTGAATTGGCCACTTTAGGATTCCCTCCAAATTTTGGTTGCTCTTTTTAGTTGGCTTGTCATACTTATTTGTGACTTGTCAATGTTTCAGTTTATATGTTCCCATGGAGCACATAAAGCCTGTCGTCTTTCTTCATTTTGTAGTTGTTGGTGTATTTTTCTTGCTCCTTTTTTTGGAATTTGTAGGGTACCTACTCATCACATTTTCTTTTACATGTTGTCTTTTTATAAGTTTTTCTGATTCTTGTGCATGTGTGTGTGTGTGTGCGTGTGTGTACGTGTGTGTATTTTGAGGAATCAGGAAAGCAAAAATTGTATTGCCATTCCCAACATCTTCCTGGAATTTTAATAATTATATTTTTGCAGCTCATCTTTATTTTATATGCAATTCTGTATTTTTTATGTTCTTGCTTAATAGGGACTATATATTAATTATTTAATTGCACAGTGAAATGTTGATAACAATTTTCATCAGGTAGGTTGTACAATGTTTTTGGTGCTTGTTCATAAATTGTCTAGATATCTTTTCCTTCCTCCTTTGTTCCTTTTGAATATTTTTCATTAGTATGTTATTAATACTTCTTAAATTCTCATCCATAACTTAAAGGGGGTGGTGGAAGGATAAGGTAGTGAAAAAGTCTTGACTATTTTTCTCCAAAATCAATCAATAAAAAGATACTAGAGGCATTTATTGCAGAAATTCAGAACATTGTTATCGATAAAATGTTCATCTGCCCTCAGGCATGACTCTCCTGTGGACTAATTGTAAAATCCTGAATAGTGTTCGTGTGTGTGTGTGTGTCTGTGTGTGTGTGTGTGTGTGTGTGTGTGTGTGTGAGAGAGAGAGAGAGAGAGAGAGAGAGAGAGAGAGAGAGAGGAGAGAAAGGGGGGGGCAGTAACTACAGTGTTTTGCTATCCATAATTTGTCTTTATCATTCCATGTCAATAGTGATTCCTCCCCCACTCCCAATATCTGGTATTTCTTACCTGCACCACATTATTTGCCATTCCATGACTATCAAAAAGGTTTTTGAGATACTCCTTTAGATTCTTGGTCAATTTAATTTAAAAATGAATTCCTTGGAGTGCAAAACAGACTTTGTAGACTTCTGGTACTTGCATAGACTTGGAGAGACCAATATTTTCATTACACAGCCCATATTGTGCTGGACCAATATGTATAGTATTTGGTTTGGTTTCTTCATTTATTCTATTCTGTGTTTTAGGTAGCTTATATTTTAATTTTTATCTTTATTGTTTTTGCTTTTCCAAGTTTATTTCAAAGAAGTACCTTTTTCCTTGTTATATTAGATCATGTTTATCAGAATATGTTCTACAGATAATCTTTCTCTATCAATGCTACCATCAGCCTAACCGGATATAGGATTCCTGACTCATTATCATGGATAGAAACTTGAATGTATAAGAACTTCATGTGCTTCCAATGAATTTTTAGGTTCCTTTCTAATCATTTAAATAAATCTGAGACATCTTTTTCTTTAACTGTCAGGGAGAATTAGCCATATAGCTTTCATCCAGTCTTTATTTTAGTAATCCAATCAATATTTACCGAGTTCTTGTACTGTACAAAGCACTAGTGGAATTGCTTATCTTCATGGTCCTTTATGCTACTGAGGGGTGAAGACTATCTGAATAAGTTTGCATGACTTGCACAGGTCTTCACAGTAAAGGCTTCTTAAACTGCACAACATCAGTATCATCAAATGCTCTTATTTTCTCTTTGAATTTTAATATCATGTGGATTTTATTTAATAAAATTGATTTTCCTGATTAATTGTTAATAGTGCTGAACATCTCATAATATAGCTTGCAGAAACACCTCTAACGTGCTGGTAATTCCATGGTAATATAATTAAGCTTATATCAGAATAAGATTTAAAAGTGTTTATACCAAATGCAGTCTTAAAAGAAAACTAAAAGTGAAACATGTTGTGTACAAGACCTCTTGTCATTTAATGTAAAAGTGCATATTACAGGGCCTCCCTGGTGGCACAACGGGTTAAGTGCAGCGCTGTGGAGCTGTCAGCAGCTGCTGTGCAAGTCCAATCCCTGACTGGGCAGATTCCCACATGTTGCAGAAGGCCTCCCCTGCCTCTCCCACTACTCTCCTAAGTAGTGTATTTCAGTTGATCTGCCTGGTCTGTTCCCCACTCTACCTCTGGTGAACACTCTCACCTCCCCATACCTCTGGCCTGCACTTCAGCTTGTATTCATAAATAATCTTTTTCTTAAGTACATATTACAAGCTGGCAAATCCTCTATCTATAGATATATTGACTACTTCCCAAATCAACCATCCATCAATATGTCCAGAGAATTCCAGCAAAGAGTTTACAATAAATTCAACTTTCTTCTGTTCAAATTGCTTACATAGAATCAATGAAAACCAATTGCTCTTTGTCAGAATTACAAGATACCAAATAACTGAGAGTTATATTTAGTCAACTGTTTAATTATTTACATTTTGGTTACCTTTTAATTTTAAATTTTCTCTGAAGTGAATCTTGCTCTGCATTTTCCTCCATTTATGTGCCCTAATCCCATGATTTCCAAAAAGTAAGAGTAAATCAAACCAATTATATCTAGTGCTCTTTTGAGCTCAGAAATCATTAGAGATAACAAGTTGGAAACTTTCACTAGTCTATACTGAACTCCTATCTGCTCAGTCCACATGTTCTTGTGTGCCTGTTTTTATAATAGGCTCATTATCAAAGCTGGTAAATAGACATTTAGCTTCAATTAATCCCTGTTGTTCATTCTACTGTGTTTATCTTGTAAACTCCAGAGCTGAGCTGATTAAAAATTAGCTTAGGTTGGCATGTCATGGTTTCCTTACCAATATTTTTTCCCTGCTTTTACACTAATAGCCCCTGAGGATGCAGGTTACATCTAGACTGTTGGATGTCACCTGCCTAGGGTTGAAGATGACATTATTAAAAGAGATGTTAAGTTGATGTTGGACCAGAATATATAGTAGTCATAGATCACAGCAAATATTAAGTAAACACCTTACAAAAGGTTTCTGAAATTAGATTCTGACATGAAATTAGTGTGAAGAAGAATTTTTAGTGTGATCAGAGAAGCTAAATCTGTAATGAAGAGAGAAGTTAGAATTAGGTAAAGGGAAAAGTTTATTTGCAATATAGTCTCAATTATGGCCCCAGCCATACTTACCCCATGGTAAGCTTTTAAATGGGTCAGTTCTTCTTAGGGCCTAGGCCCTTGTTGACCTGCATCAACTTCATTGATGAAGGTATGACTTTGGTTATGCACTTCCCTATAGCAAAGGGTAATGTCTAGTAACAGATACAGCTGTGAAATCTCAGCATCTTCTAGTCTCTGCAGCTGAGAAGTATATATTCTTGTAGAAGGCATCTTTTGGAGCTACAGAGAATCAATTCTGTTGGTAAGCTAGGCAGATGTAGAGTTAAAGAATATGCAATTACCTTTTTATATGTTACTACAAGTCCGCTGATTAGGCAGTAGCACTGCTAAGCTTTTACAAAAAAGGAAGGAAGATTCAATGGTGTAATAACATCCATGTTTCTTCTGAATGATTGTTTTTCTTCCTAGACCCCATATACACAATGACTCATAAGAAAGTATGAACTACAACTCTTGTATCATCACAAACTGAAGAAAATGGAGGTAGAGCAATGATCATTTTGGTAAATGGCATGAGTACAGCTGTAGAAAAAAAAAACACACAAAGATATTTTTGTATTTTTTGGGTTTTACATTAAAACAGGAACCTGGCTTTTTACAGAAAATTTGGGGAATCCAATTATTATTATAATATTTAGTATAAAGGCTACAGATTATAAATAACTTTCAGATTTTCCTCTTCCAGTAAGGAAATGCTTGTTATAGGCCAATGGTCTTATAAAATGTGGAGAAATTAAAAAACAATTATCTCTGAAGGTATTATAGGATAAGTAATCTAGCCAGAACTTAAAAAGGTCAAAATCAGATACAGAGTACTGCCTTAACGAGATTACCTGACACTCTATAAGGATTTATTCATTGAGGTATTTGAGAATTCATAAGTAACATGAAGCTCAGGGACTCAGAAGCCTGGCAGAAATCAATGATTACCATTGGGAAGCTCACCTGAACCTGCGCAATCTCATGGGGTTATGGAATTATAGCTGGACCCTTAAACTCTGTCAGTCAATTGAAGATTGATCAGGATAACAGAGAAAAGGAAAGGGCATTGGTATGGTCAAACCCATCTGCCCAGCCTTCCTCTTTGAAGACATCTGCTAATCTTAAAAAGAAGGATCAAGATGGAAAGAAAAAAGCAATGAATAAAGGAACAGGGAAATAAACAGAGTTTTTGAAAGTCTTTCAGTGCTGAGGAGATAGAAGTTCTCAGACCAACAGAGGGGAACTTGGTAAACACAGTTGTAAGAGGAAGGATAAACTCATAAGTAGGATGATGAATTCAAGGAGTAGGAAAAAAGATGTGAGCCAACTCTCAGAAAACTCTGAAACACAACTTTGAAAAAGTTCAAACCAAACTGGACTAAGGTTATTTACCCAAATAGATTTCTTGTGGGAGGAAGATAATATCATCTAGAGCTTAAGTTATCCACATAAATTATAATGCTCATTGTGTGTAGTCAATCAAAATTATTAAGCATACTGGGAATCTAGACTATATTTTTAAAAAGCTGGGAGATAAAAAAAAAGGTCATAAAAACAGACTCACAGGGAACCTCAGTTATCAAAGTTATCAGAAACAGTCTTCAAGATAACTAATATGTTCAATGAAATAGGTAAGAGTATTTCTACACAGACTTGGAATTCATAAAATAAAACACAAATAGAAACTATGAGATGGAAAATGTAATATATTAAATTTAGGAACCCAATGAATGCAGTTATCAGCAAATATAAAAGCTAAAGAGAGGATTGAAAAAGCTATAAAATAATCAGTAGAAAATATTCAAACAGAAGCAAAGAAAGAAAAAAATAATAAAAATACTGCAAAGGAATTAAAGAACACATGGAAAACAGTGAATATGAGTTAAATGTCTGTGACTTGAGTCACAAGAAAGGAAATTAGGCCTGTATTTGAGGACTATAGAGCAAATAATTTGTCAAAAACATTTAAATATATCAAACCACAGATGAAAGATTTACAAACCCTAAGCAGAACTAATGCAAAGAAATAGATAACTTAGGGACACCAGAGTAAAACTTCGAAAAACAAAAGTCAATGAGACAATTTTAAGTGAAGTAGAAAAAAATAAATTTTATGTATGTGTCCAACAGTATGATTTACAACTGTGAGCTTAATAGAAATCACTGAGCTAGAAACATGAAGCATTATTTAAAAAGTATTAGTATATGATATATTCTACATATAATTTTATAGCCAACTAAAATAGCCTTCAAAAAATGAAGGTAAGATAAACATATCTTCAGACATAAAAAAAATCTGATCTGCATTTAAAAAATTCAAAAGGAGTTATTTAGGCATAAGAAAACTAATCTTAGGTGGAAGTATGAAAATACAACAAAGAAAGAATAGTATGTTTGTGGAAGGTAAATCTAAAATTGTATTGATTATAGAAAATAAAAGTTGTGTGTACTATAAAATAAATATATAATTAAAAATACAAAAGTTAATGTCATATTTGTGAGTGGGAGTTAAAATATTAACACTGCCTAAGATGTATGAAAAGAAAATAATATACATCATAATATAATAATTCAAATATCATGTAGCCACTGAAAGGAAGACACATCCCCCAAAGAAAATATAGTGAAGGAAAAGATAAACAGCTGGGATTACATCAAAGTAAAAAGCTTATGTACAGCAAAAGAGATATTTACCAAAACAAGCAGACACCCTACTGACTGGGAGAAAATATTTGCACTCCATACAACAGACAGGGGTCTGATCACAAAATTCTACAAAGAACTCACAAGACTAAACAAAAACAAAGCAAAAAATCCAGTCAAAAAATGGTCAGGAGAACTTAAAAGATACTTCTCCAAAGAAGAAAGGCAGATGGAAAATAGGCATATGAAAAAATGTTCAACATACCCTCTAATCAGGGAAATGCAAATAAAAACCACAATGAGATACCACCTTACACTAACAAGAATGGCACACATTAAAAAAGAAAAAAAAAAAAAAAACGAAAACAACAAATGTTGATGAGGATGTGGAGAAAAAGGAACACTCCTACACTGTTGGTGGAAATGCAAACCTGTCTAGCCTCTATGGAAAGTTGTATGGCAATTTCTCAGACAACTAAAAATGGAGCTTCCATATGACCCAGCAATTCCACTCCTAGGAATATGCCCAAAGGACACAAAAACAGTAATCTAAAAGGTCACCTGCACACCTCTGTTTATTGCAGCACTATTTACAATAACTAAAACATGGAAACAACCCAAATGCCCAAAAATTGATGACTGGATCAAGAAGATGTGGTTCATGTATATAATGGAGTACTATCCAGCAATAAAAAATAATAAACTAATGCAATTCTCAGCAGCATGGATGGAGCTAGAAGAGATCATACTCAGCAAAATAAATCAGAATAAGCAAAATATCAAATGGTATCACTTATATGAGGGATATAAGAGAGCCAAACAAGAAATCAGAAGAGAAAACAGCACACAAAGCAAAACAAAAGAAAAACTAGCAGGCAACCACAAATAAGAGACATTCTATAGGGGAGGGGGAGGAAGAGAGACCAAAATAGGAGAGAAAAGCGCACAAGGGAGACTATGGTAATGGTTCACAGGGGAATTGGTGGTGGGAAACCTGTGGGGGTTGCACACTAATGTAAAGGATATAAGTTAAATTAAAAAATACAGAAAAAAACTAATATAATAAAATAAAAATACAAAAGATAGTGTCAAATTTGTGAGTGGGAGTTAAAATATTAACATTGCCTAAGATGTATGAAATGAAAATAATTTACATTACAATATAATAAGTCGAATTTCATATAGCCACTGAAAGGAAAGTAAATCATTATTATAAGCTGATAGAGAGGCAAATGTAATGACAAAAATATCACTTAATGATCCAAAAGAAGGAAAAATTAAAAATAAATGAACATATAAGAAAAATGGAATGCAAATGGTAATTTTAAAACTCAATATATTAGTAATTACCTTAAATTTAAAGATTATATGGAATAGATATAAAAGAGTAACCACAAAAAAATCAGCCAAACTTTTGCATTGCTGAAAAGAAAAATAGATAAAAATCAGAAACTCAGAAGAAAAATATTCTCTAGTGATGAGGAAATAAAAAAGAAAAAGAAAACCGCCTTGGCTAGTGTAGAGTTGTCTGATGCATACTTTTATCCCAGCTAAAGTATAGTACATATATTGTTATTCTATAAATGTACTCTACATTATTTCTACTAATTGTTGCTCTCATGGAAAACTGAATTAAATAAATATTTGTATTATCAATAGGTATCTGTTCAAAGGATGCTTTCTGCTGGTGTTCAAAGTGAAAAAAGCAAAGTTTAACGATAAAATGTCTGAATAAAATACAAATATTGTTGATAGTTTCTAAAATAAAAATACAATATCATAAATTATTTGTCTTAAAACTTAACGAGCATGACTGAGACGGGGGTTCTCTAATCCTGCCTAAGTTTCAGGCTATTTCTGGCTGGCAAAGTGATGATTTGGTACAGTTGGGTATGGAAAAGTTAATTTTCACCTTGTAAGTAACAAGAGTCCTAGAATGTCTTTGTTGTTTTCATCTTTCTATCTTTAAAGTTATGCTCTTCATAGAGATGAATTGGGGAATATCTAAAATGTGTTTAAGGAACATTGGATTGGAATGGAGGAAGACAAACTTGGTTCAATGTATTCTATTACCTGTAATTTTGTGAATTACTCAGTTTCAGTTTACTGTCTATAAGCTGGGATATAGAAGAAGCAGAAATAAAAAAATATATACATTATAGGCTTCTTGAAAATTAAATGCTTGCATCATTAAGTGATTTTGCATCATTCATTGAGCAAATATTTATTACATTCTTACCCTCTGCTTTGTTTTTATTTCTGGGATTGCAGATTTGAATAAAGGTAAAATCTTTGCTGATTAGCAGTTTATATTCTTTTGAGGAGAAACAGTCAATAAACAAATGAAATGATAAGTGTAAACAAAATGCATGGCTATTTTATACAGATTGATCAGACAAGATCTAACTACTAGGTTGTATTGATATTTGAGTAGATACTTGAAAAAAAAGTGGTACTTTTACTCTAATATTAGACATTTTTAAAATGCCTACAAAAATATACATGTTGCCAGAAGAATACCACTTTCTCATAATTTGTTAATTATGTGATTATTAGAGAGAGTTAGAATTATAGAAATATACTCAACTGTAGGTGGTGTCCTTGGGAATGCTCTAACTCTAAATAAGTGACCAAGTTAAGTTGTTTCCCAGATGTTGCTTCTGAAATCTCTTTAACAGGTCTGTAGTGGGTCTATAGTGGTTGGAGAGACAACTTCAGGTTGCAGCTCTGCTAATGCATTTGGAGGGTTCTGGTCCACATGTTTGGAACCCAGACTGGAGGTCGGTGGCCACCTGACCCTGCCTTCTCTTGAGGGTGGTAGAAGCACAAGAGGGCAAGCACAACTGTATATGCACATATGCAGATTTTGCCACTGGAGGGGGATGTAGATTTAGAAGGATGGAAAACATAGTACCTAAAATCTTGGCAAATGAAATTTTATAGACACTAAAACTGCATTGTGCTTTGAGGGAGGGGTTGGCAGCTTTGTGTTTAGCATCTTAAGTATGTTCCCTCACTGCCTCTAGGATTTCTGATGGGAAATCGAATTAATTTTACAAAGATTCCCTTTTATTGAGTATAATGAAAATATTTTAGCTCATTTTTCCAAATTTTATTAAATAGTTTGGCAATTGTTTACATGATTTGGAGTACAACTTTGTACCTCCATACATGCATATGTTTCACATACCCTTCTCCACACTCCAGTGCCCAAACCCCATTACCTTCTCTTCCCATCCCACTCTTCAACTCCCATTCCCTATGGTAATGAATATCGTTTCCACAGATTTTAAAAATTATTTGTGTGGTGTTTTTCAAGTGTGTTTTCATTGGTTACTTATATTCCATTAAGTGAAATATTCAGTATATGTATCACTTTCTGATTTATTTCACATAGTATAATTGCTCTAAGATCCATACATTTTCGTCCCACAAGACACTGTTTCATTTTATAAAATAGCTTAGTAGTATTCTATTTAGTATATACTTCCCAATTTCTTTATCTAGTTGTCTGATGATGCCATTTAGCTTGATTCCATGACTTGGTTATTGTGGATAATGTTGCTATAACATAAGCCTTAATACTATCTTTTCATATTAGAATTTTCATGTTCTTTGGCTAAATACCTAGAAATGGTATTGTTGTATTATATAGTATTTCTGTTTCTATATATTTTTTAAGATTTATTTATTTATGCATACAAGAACTGGGGTGTAGGCCAGACATGTGGCATGGCAAGAGAGACAGAGTGGGGAGCAGAACAGGTGGATCTACTGACATACACTATTGAGGGGAGCAGCAGGTGAGGCAGGAGAGGTCTGCTTCAGCATGTGGAAAGCTCCCTGGCTGGGGATCAAACTCCTGCTGCAGTGGCTGCAATAGCTTCACAGTGCTGAGACTTAACCCGTTGCCCCACCGGGGAGGCCCTGTTTCTATATTTTTAAGAAATTTCTAATATTGTTTACTGTAGAAGCTGCACCAAATTATATTCTGTCAAAAGTGGATTAGTGTTCCTTTATTTATTCCACATCTTTGCCAACATTTGTGGTTTAAAGTCTTTTTGACATAGACCATTCCCACAAGGATGAGGTTATATTTCATTGTTTTTTTTTTAATATTTATATATCCTTAATAATAAATGATGTTGAAAATTTTTTTTTCATGTGTCTCTAGGTCATCTGAACATCTTCAATGGAGAAGTGTCATTTTTGTTTTCTACCCATTTTTTATTGAGTTGTTTTTGTTGTTATTGAGTTATAATATCTTTATATGTTTTAGATATTGGCCCTTGTACATAGCATGCTGCTGTTCTTTTCCTGTTTTCAAAATTCTCTTTATCTTTAACGTTGGACAGTTTGATTATAATATGTGTTATTGTGGCCCTTTTTGATTTTTTTATAATTGAAATTCATTGAAGTATGTCATATATGCAAATTTCTCTCTTTATATACATTTTTCATCTATTATTTCTTCCAAAAGTCTTTTTATATTCTTTCTCTCATCATGTGTCTAGTGGTCATCTTTTTGGTGTCTCTTAGAGACTGTTCACTTTTTTTTCCCTCAGATTGAATAATTCAAGGTTTTCAACTAATACAAGGATTCTCACAAAAAGAAGGAAAAACTTCTAGTAAGTGGAAACTTAATGACATACTACTGAATGACTATAGGATTGATGAGAAAAATCAAAGAAATAAAGAGTCTTGAGACAAATGAAAATGAAGACACAAGCAACCAGAACCTATGGGAAGTAGCAAAAGAAGCACCAACAGTGTAGTATATCAAATTTAGACCTCATTAAGAAATAAGAAATAGTTCCTTACACTGCTGGTGGGAATGTGAACTTGTCCAATCACTATGGAAAGCTGTATGGCGATTCCTCAAACTGCTAAACATGGAGCTTCCATACGACCCAGCAATACCACTATTGGGGATCTACCCAAAGGACACAAAAACACTAATCCAAAAGGATACGTGCACCTGTATGTTCATTGCGGCACTGTTCACAATAGCAAAGGTATGGAAGCAACCCAGACGTCCAAAAATAGGTGACTGGATCAAGAAGATGTGGTACTTATACACAATGAATACTATTCAGCATTCAAAGAAGATAAACACATGCAATTTGCAGCGACATGGATGGAATTAGAGGGGATCATACACAGCAAAACAAGCCAGAAAGAAAGAGAAAAATATTGAATGGTTTCACTTATAACAGGACTATAGGGAAACCAAATAGGAGAGAGACACTTAGGGGGTGAGGGGAGGGGGAGGACAAGGGCACAAAATGGAGTAGAAAAGAACACAAGGGACCACAGAGATGGATCATGGGTGAATTGGTGGTGGGTTACCCAAGGGGAATACAAAATGTAAAAGACATAAATAACAACAAAAATATATATTAAAAAAAAGAAATAAGAAATAACTCAAGTAAATAATCTAACCATTTGCCTTAAGGAACTAGAAAAATAAGAATAAATGAGACCAAAATTCAGTAGCTATAAGGGAATACTAAAAATTAGAGCAGAAATAAATGAAATAAAAATTCAAAAGACAGTACAAAATATCAGTGAAACCAAAAGCTGGTTCTTTGAAAGAAAGGAAAAAACAAAGAAACAAGATAGACAAACCTCTGACTAGGCTCACTAAGAAAAAAAGGGAAAAGACTAATATTCAGAATCAGAAGTTAAAAAGAAGTTAAAATATATATCTCAGAAATACAGATATCATAAGAGACTATTTATATGCCAATAAATTGGATTACTAGAAAAAATATCAATAAATTCTTAGAAATATACAACTCTCTGAGACTGAATTAGGAAGAAATAGATAATCATAACAGACCAATTACATGCAAAGAAATTGAAATAGCAATCAAAAGTCTTCAAACAAACAAAAATACAGGCCAGTGCAGTAATGCTAGTGAGTTCCACACACCTTCAAAGATGAGCCAATATTACAAAAAAACATTTCATGAGGTCAACAGTACTCTGATACCAAAAGCATAGGACTTCACAAAAAGTAGAATATACAAAACAATATCCCCATTGAAATAGATATGATATCAACAAAATCTTAGCAAACTGAACTCAAGAACACATTGAAAGGACCTTATATCATAGTCAAGTGGGTTTATTACAGGACCAAAGTATGATTCATTGTATCAGTAGATGCACATAAAGCATTTAATAAGGTTCAACGTCCATTTATGAGAAAAAAGTCTCAAAAGTTGTGGTAGAAGAACTTACCTGAACATAATAATGGACACATATGACAAACCCACGATTAAAATTTACTCACTGGTGAAAAACTAAAAGCTTTTCCTTTACAAGACAAGAATGTTCACTTTCAACACTACTATTCAGCATAGTATTAGAAGTCCTAGCTACAGAACTGATGCAAGAGAAAGACAAAAAATGAATCCAAATTGAGAATTAAGTAAAATTATCACTAGTTGCAGATGACATTATAACATACATAGAAAACCCTAAAGGTTCCCCTGAAAAAACTATTAGAAAAATACATCACTTAAGATTATAAAATCAATTTACAAATATGAATTGCATTCCTACATGTAAACAACAAAATAGAAGAGAAATAAATTAAGAAAACTATCACATTTGCAATTGTATCAGAAACAAATACCTAGGAATAAATTTAACAAAGGAGGCAAAGGACCTGTACATTGAAAATTTTAAGATATTGTTAAGAGAAATAGAAGACACTAATAAATGGAAAGATAGTCCCAACTCATAAACTGGAAAAATTGTTAAAATGGCCATCTTATTTAAAGTAATACACATGTTCAATGTTATCATTCTCCACTGTAAGTGTGGTAAGCATTTGCCTATTAACACCATATTAAAGTCCAACTTACTTTTTATAGTCATAGAGCTTTTGGGATATATTCTCTTAGCAAATTTCAAATATACAATGCAGTGGTCTAATTATGGGTGTCATCACATTACATTCCCATAATTTCTTTTATTTTATAACTGGAACATTGTACCTTCTGACCTCCATCACCAATTTCACAGAACCCCTCCCACCTCTTGCCTCTCGCAACAAGCAGTTCTACCTATGAGTTTAGTTTTTATTTTTTAAAGACTCTACATAAAAGTAACACAGTATAGGGTTTGTCTTTTTCTATCTGACTTATTTCACATAACACATGCTTTCAAGATCCATCCATGTTGCTATGAATAACGCAATTTCATTTTTGTTTGGCTGAATAAAGTTCCATTGTACATATAGACTACATTTTCTTTATCCATTCACAGACACTAAGAGTTTCATACCTGGGCTATAGTACAGATGGTTTACATATAACTTCTCAAGTTAAATTTTTCATTTTTCTTATAATACTATCCAGAAATAGAATTGCTGGATCATACAGTAGTGTTCTGATTTTTTGAGGAATTCCATACTATTGTCTATAGTGGGTCCATCAATTTATATTCTAACTAACAGTGCACAAAGTTTCCTTGTCTTCAGCATCCTCATCGACATTTATTTTTTTGTCTTTTTGATGATAGCCATTGTAACAGGTGTGAAATGATATCTCACTGTCGTTTGAATTTGCATTTCCCTGAGAATTTTCAGGAAACCATAATTATTATTTACAAGTCTTTACTCTGTTTGGAAATATTTTATCTTAGCATTATCTTAGTAGATAGCAATGTCTCAGATAATTTTCCTTTTTTTTTTTTTCCTCTTAGTATGTTCCTCGACTTTGGCTTTGGTTTTCATGTATCTAGCCTTATCTTTCTTTACTCCTGTCTTTATTAACACTTTCTTTGGGTACAGTACTCTACTTAAAATAAGTTTCACTAGGGATTTTAATGATGTCATTTAATTATCTTTTGGCTTTTTTGATGTTTATGTGAAAACTTTTGTAATATATTGCCTTTCTTTCTTATTAATCTGTTTGTCCTGTCTGGTTAATTTAAAGACCGTCTCTTTTCCCTTGGTGTCCTTTTGTTTTTCTGTACCATGCATTGATGTAGGTGTCTTATTATATATTTTGCTTGGGATTTGTGTTTTTCCTAAATCTAATGGTTTGGGTAATTAATTGTCTTTTTGAACATGTACAGCCTCTATTTTCTATATTTTCTTCTTCTAGAACTCTGTTTAAGTGTATGTAAAGTGCTCTTTTTCAGTTTTCTATGTTCTCTACCCCTTAATTTTTATCATGTTTCTCATCTTCTTTATGCTACCTTCCAGTTAAAACCTTCAGACTTATTTTTAACATGTTCTAATTTATTCTTTATTACATTTATTCTGCTATTTTAAAATAGTTTTATTTAGTTGTATCTTAAATCTTTATCTTAATTCAAATAAAATGTACATTTCACCAGTTAAAGCCATCAAAAATGAAAAATAGCACCAATTTTCAAAAATAGGTTATGAACATTATCCCAAATGACTCCTTATGGTCCATTCCAGGTATTACCTACTCTCCTTCCCATCCTTAACCATTGTGTACTTTTACCTTTGTCAATTTCAGATAAGTGGAATCAATACAGCATTCATTCTATTTTCATCTGGCTTTAGGCACGCAATACTATCAATACTGTGAGATTTATCATGTCTCTGCACTTAGCTATATTCCAGTGTTTTTCATTGTTATCAAAAATTCTTAAATATAATTACACCACAATGTATAATATTTATTTCTTCTACTGGTAAAAATGTTTAGCATGTCCTACATTGTGGGTAGTATGAATAGTGATTCTTTAAAAAAAATTTTTATTTATTTATGCATACAAGAACTGGGGTGTAGGCCAGAGGTGCAGGGGCCGGGGTAGTGGTGGGGAGAGGATTCACCAGTGACAGAGTGGGGAGCAGAACAGGTGGATTGACTGAAATACACTGCTGAAGTGAGCAGCTGGGGAGACAGGAGAGGTCTGCTGCGGCTTGTAGGTTAGCTCCCTGGCCGGGGATCCTGTTGCAGTGGCTGGTGATAGCTTCATAGTGCTGAAACTTAACCCCTTGCACCACCAGGGAGGCCCAGTATGAATAGTGATTCTACAGAGATTCAAGTTCTTATCACCTGGTGAATATTCTGCTCATTTCTGTAGGATATACACCTAGGAGAAAGATAGAATCTTTCTTGGTCATAGACTTGATGTATAGTAGCTTTAATATATGTTATAAAGTGATCACACCAGTTTATATTCCACCAACAATGTGTAACATTATTATACAATTTCTTAACATTAACAACAAACTTGACTTTGGCACCCTGTGCCTTTCTATAATAGTTGGTTTGGCCGATATTTTAGGGAATTATTTTCTTTCATAATTCTTGAATTTTACTTTTCAAATTTGTTAGTTATTTTAAAGATCTTTTATGGTCTATGTTTGCTAGCTATTATGTGTATCTTTCACTAGTTGTTTATGCTAATGTATAATCATGGTGATTGATTGTACACACATGCATTTCATATTATATACATGTTTATTGTAAATGCAATGAAGCCTGGTAACTCCCTGCTTGGCTTTAAAAATATGTTTTCCTTTCATATTTACAATATTATATAGACATTTTAATTATTGCATTTATTATATTTCATTTGACTTTTGCATGGTTTATAATGGGAATTGGTTTTTCTGTCGATGTCAGATATGGAGCTCTTTATCAATATTCCTTTCACTAGTGATTTTATTTCCTTCCAGTCTTTTAGATGAACATTTAAACTTCTGGGTTATTTTCATTTTTGTAATATTGCTTTATATACTTTTCTTAATTCCACATTCACATGATGTTCAGGGGATTTTTGCCTCATGAATCTGGTTCATTATTACATTTAGCTGTGTTTATTCTCCTCTTCATCCCAGTTATTATTTTTGTTTAGTAAATAGAAATCAAAATTTTTGTCATCTGTAGTACACTTTTTGGTTGTGATTAATTTCTCTGTTGTTCTGAGGATATTATCCTGTTAAACTTACTCTATTTACTTTGATGACCAGGACCAAGTTATTTTGTTGGATGAGTATGTTTTCATTTATACACACTTTTTTTCAAATATATGTTTTTATTGTTATTTATGTCTTTTACATTTTGTATTCCCCATTTATACACACTTTTGATTTTGTGCAAAAACCAGATGACCCATACTTTTGGAATCATCTCTGTAGTTGACATTCCCATTGGCAACTCTGGCACCTATATAGTTTGCATGGGGCTTTGTGGGGTTGTAGAGGTGGGTGTGCTATTGGCATCTGAGTTTGGATGGTGCTACTAAAAATAGGGAAGACTCAGGATAAAATTTTGAGCAGTGAATTGTTTCTAATCATTTGGAGATTTAAGTTTCTTACTACTTCTGGCCCCCTTACTACTTCTGCCTCTGACTCAAGTTTTGAGGCCAAGTGTCTATCTGGTAGTGGAAACCCATTCCTGATACCTGGTCCATGTGGTATACTCTAGATATTATAACAGGGACCTTGAACACATTAAAATGTATTTATTACCACTCTGTTCTTTTTACCACTTTATTTATAATGTAATGTAACAATGTCAGAACACTTTAATTCCATTCACCTTCTGTTAGGTTTTGTGCCATTGTTTTAATGTATTTTAACATCCTCTCTATGCCTCACCATTATTATTGTTTTATACTGTCATTCCTTATTTAGATTTATCTAGCTACTAACCATTTCTTCATCTTTCCTACATATCTCAACTTCAAGCAGACATATTTTTCATTTGACCTGAAGAACTGCCTTCACTATTTCCTTTTAGTGCACAGCTACTCATCAGAAATTCTTTTTTGTGTTCGATATAATGTCTTTATTTTACCTTTTTTCACAAGGACATTGTACTCATATAGAATTCTTATTTGGTAGTTCTTTTGTACTACCATAAATTTGAACATGTTGTTCCATGTTCCATTGTCTTTGACTTATATACTTTATGTAAAGAAGTTAGTTATTGGTTTATTGCTACTCTTCAAAGGTTGGTTATAGGTCCTTTGCTCTAAGCCTTTGGTTTTCAGTATTCTTATTATGATTTTCGGAGATTTGGGTTTTGTTGTCCTAGTCTGTTTGGAATACTGTCATAAACTATGGCAATCTGGGAGGTTTAAACAACATACATTTCTTTCTCTCTGTTCTTAAGACATCTAAGATCAAGGTACTGACATATTTAGTTCTTGGTGGAGGCCCACTTTCTGCTTTGCAGAAAGGACACTAAACATCCTGGGGTTCTACCTTCTTGCCCTCATCGACATCTCATCACCTCCCAAAGGCCCCACCTCCAAATATCATCACTGTGGAGGGTATGGCTTCCAAATATGTGTGGTTGACGGGGAGAGTGACACAGACATTTAGTCCATACCACTTATATTTATGAGTTTGAGTCTTGATGTACTTTGTCAGTT
The DNA here is from genome assembly GCA_004024925.1 of Scalopus aquaticus. Lineage (NCBI taxonomy): Eukaryota > Metazoa > Chordata > Mammalia > Eulipotyphla > Talpidae > Scalopus > Scalopus aquaticus. Next base: position 66,574 of record PVIJ01006464.1, on the reverse strand, counting down.
TTCAGCCTATGAGTCAAATATTCTCACCACTTATATTTATGAATCTGAGTTTTGATGTACTTTGTCAATTTTCAGTCTGTCAGTCAAATATTCTCATCCATATCTCCTTAAACCTCCCTCCAGCATACTAGATTTCTTGTGCCTCTATTTCTATTTTCTTATATGTCTTTTTAGTCATCTTGCATTTTTATATGCATATAATTTTGGTTTTCATTTTGGATGATATGCTTGAAGATGTTTTGAGAAAATTTGAGACTATTAATAATGTTACCTTTACCACAGAGAATCTATGTTTGCTCTGGCAAGTGGTTAAGATAAGGACAAAAAGCCTTATTAATTAAGGATTAAGGTGATTAAAAGTTGGGACTCATTTTCTGTGAGGCTTTTCTACTTCCAGTTTCTTCTTATTCCAAGAGTGTAGCTTTTGTAATTCCTAATCATAAGCCTGTTTTGTTTATCAGACACTAATGTCTTTGGCAGTTTAGGTCTCTCAGCTCATGACAATGGCAAAGCCCCACTCAGCATCTCTGCAGCTATTTTTGAAATCAGAATTCATTCTAGGGACAAGGAGTGCCAAATATTGGGGTATTCTTCTCTTGACATTCCCTTTCCAAATCATGGTGGTAAACATTCTAAATTTGTAACTCTCTGACTTACCTCTATCCCTAACTCACTTATATAATCTATCTATCTATCTATCTATCTATCTATCTATCTATCTATCTATCTATCTATCATCTACCTATCTTTAATCTATCTATCTCTGAATCTGAACTTTTCTATTTGTTTTCTTTGTACATTTTGGTCTCAAAACTCTAGTTTGCTATTGTGAAAAGCACAACCCAGGAGGCCTCTGTTTCAATCTCTAGACTAGCACTAAACTGCTAGTTATTTTGACCTTCTGAGTTTTATTTTCCTCATTTTTCCAGTGGGAACCATTATCTGCCATGCTCACCTCATAGGGTATTGAGAAGATCATACACTGTAATAGATAAGGAATGGATGTTCAGACATGCAACTACAATTAGTACATAGACAATCTGCCCTGCAGAATGACAGGTAATGACACTTGCATTTATTGAACTATGACCTTGTGCCGGCAGTGGTCTATGAATTTTATGAGTGCTTATTTATTAATCTTCATAACAGTCCTATGAAATATGAGGCATAGAAAATTTAATTAAATGGCTAAAAGTCAGAGTTAGTAACAGAGGTGCCAGAATTCAAATAACGTGGTATGCAACTAAACCCTTGTTATTTAAATAGGGAAAGTCAATTTACAAAGAGGAAATATAAATGGCCATTAAACTTGTGAAAGTTATATTTGTTCAATCAAATTTAAAATGCTAAAAAAATGTATACCACATTGGTGAGATTTTAATGGCATGGGTATCTAATGATATGTATATTTGTCTTTCTGGAGGGAAATTTTGGCTTATGCTTCAAAAGACTTAAAATGTTCATACAGTCTTATTCAGTCACACAAGTTCTTGGAATGTATCCTAATGAAATTATTACATTAAATCCACAAAGGCTTAGTAATTAATAGTACATAATTTTTTTTTAAAGATTTTTTTTTTTATTTATACATACAAGCTGGGGTACAGGCCAGAGGTGTGGGGCGGCGAGAGGGCTCACCAGAGACAGTGAGGAGCAGAACAGGCAGATCAGAAATACACTGCTGAGGGGAGCAGCGGGCGAGGCCGGAGAGGTCTGCCGCACCATGTGGGATTCTCCCTGGCTGGGCGTCGAACTCGCATCGTGCACCGCCGACAGCTCCACAGCGCGGCGCTCAACCGCTGCGCCACCGGGGAGGCCCCAATAGTACATAATTTTTGTAGGGGCATGATGGAAATGCCATTTTTCATGTAACATCTGTCATGGTAACTTCTCAATAATTATTTTGTACAAGGATGTTCCATTTCATATTATTTGTTATAGCATATATGTATATATATATATATATATATATATATATATATATATATATATATATGAACAGGAATAATGATTGACAAGAGTAGAGTAGTTAAATTCATTAAATTTCATCTAGGGCCTCCCTGGTGGCACAGCGGTTAAGTGCTTCTCTGTGGAGCTGCCGGCAGCGGCAACACTAGTTCCACGCCGGCCGGGGAGATTCCCACATGGTGCAGCAGACCTCTCCTGCCTCACCCGCTGCTCCCCTCAGCAGTGTGTTTCTGTTGATCTTCCTGTTCTGCTCCCCCATTCTGTCTCTGGTGAATTCTCTCGCCGCCGCCCCACACCTGTACCCCAGCTTGTATGCATAAATAAATAAATATTTAAAAAAATAAATTACATCTATATGTAAAAATGTGATCAGCCCTCGTGGATTATATTTCTAATATTTAATGTCATAGGAATTTGTATATATTCATATGTAAAGAAAAGGTTTCTATCTATCTATCTATCTATCTATAGAGAGAGAGAGGGGAGAGAGAGAGGGAGAGAAGGAGGGAAGGAGAGAAGGAGGGAGGGAGGGATGGAGGGAAGGAGGGAGGGAGAGAAGGAGGGAGGGAGGGAGGGAGGGAAGGAGAGAGAGAAAGAGAGAACACTGTTGGCCTAGCTGTGATTGTGCACCCATTTCCAGGAGCATCCTCTCTCAGTTGGCTCCCAATGGTATGTTAGTCTGCCACTAACACAGAGCATGTGTTTTTGGCTTGAGAGATTAGGAAAGGGAATTGAGAACAACCTGGAGAAATATACCAACCAAAATATTTTATTTAGTTGAATTGACAATCTTGTTTGTTTTTATTCCTGTTTTAGATTGCTAAGCATTTCTGGCAAATATAAAAAAGAAGCTTAGCTCTTTTGCATTCATGTTGCAGTTAGCTTTGAGTATGGTTAATAATTTATTAGAAAATGCTTTTCCCTCTGATGTGTACATATGAAGAAGTTGTTTGCATGCATAAACTTGGTCTCAAGACTAAAACTTTTCCCAGAATAATGTATCTCTGATTTTGAGTGTAGAATATGCAATCAGAGAATATAGAGGGAATAAAAAGTATCATATTTAGATGAATTTGCTATACATTCATCTATTTTACAGAAAGAGACACTTCTCATTATTATTACACAACATGTAGGGTGAAATCCCACTGAATGAGATGTGTTCCTCTCAAAACAAGGATGGCATTAATACTAGTGGTCATTAGATGTCCCTGTAATTCCATTTAGACAGTATCCCAGACAGGTATTTGGATAATGGTCACAGAAAATATTCTTCTTTTTAAAAGATTTATTTATTTATGCATACAAGCTGGGGTGTAAGCCAGAGGGGCGGGGTGGTGAGAGGATTCACCAGAGACAGAGTGGGGAGCAGAACAAGCAGATGTGCTAACATACACTGCTGAGGGAAGCAGCAGGTGAGACAGGAGAGGTCTGCTGCACCATGTGACAATCTCCCTAACTGGGTATTGAACTTGTGCTGCAATGGCTCTGGATGGCTTCATAGTGCTGTGCTTAACCCGTTGTTCCACTAGGGAGGCCCACAGAAAATATTCTTAAGGGAATCAGGAACTCAGGTGACCACAACAAAAGGTTAGTTTTCCACAAGGGGTCTATTTCCAGTATTCCAGAAAAGCATTTATGAACTTGGAGTCTATGTGTTAGTGCCCTTTCTCCACATCATTTTGGAAATGTCGACTTCCTGGAAGAGCAGCAACACTCGAGACATCAGGGAGCGTCTCTGAAGTGCAAGTCTTGATGAGAATCCTATGGTGGCATCCTTGCCCTGACTAGGGTGAGATGAGCCCTACCCCAATATGTGCAGCATCGTGTGGTGGAAGGGGAAACAGAAAAAGTGGAAAACAGTTCAGTCAGAAAGCTGATGAAAATTATACATCCCACAAATGTTTGCTAAGTTTACTCTGAGTCTTCCTCAATTGGGAAAGGTAAGTATGGAAGGCTGATCTCTGCCTGACAGGAGCTCATACAAGCTTCTGTGAAGAAAGGAAAAACCAGAAAGCGCACTTCCACTTCCACTGATTGGAACAGTAGGTCTTAGAATCCAAGGTTCAGTCCTGATTGTCTTTCCACATTGGTTGTCCAAAATGTTGTAGCCAAACTGGTTATTGAACATTCCCAAATACATCGTATCTGATCTCTCCTTCTCTATGGTTTAGTACAATTCCACCCGCACCAACTCATCTCCTATTCTAGTTAATGAACATTCATTTATTCACTTACTCAAATTAATGTTTATTAAACATCTGTGTGTGACACCCGTAATGTTTAGTTCCTCTTTAATTTACATTTTATGATTTTGTAGTTTGTATGCTCATAAGCCATTTCCAATTTCTGTTAGCAAGGTGAGATATGAAAAAGAAGAAGAAGAAAGCTTAAAATAGCTAAACTAAGTGCCTGCTGATGTTTCCCTCTATGATCCCAACTCCTAATTGAAATAATTCTATGAATTCATGCTTTTGTTTACTTATTTGGCTTTTGTTTACTTAAATGGCAGCTGGGCTGGGTCCCAGGAACCTTTTCCTGTTTTTGTAGGATGCCTTTCCAGTCTTCACACTTCTATTAAACTAGATCTCCTCAATGGCCTTCCTGTAACAACCAATTTTATTTCCTTTGCAAATGCTACCATTTGTTGTGGTCCTGACCCTGTATTCGAGAAGTGCATTCTAATCTCCTCTTTTGTTGCTCAATTAAAGGTTTCTCACTCACACTTCAAACCACTACTTATCTCTTGCCCTCTCACATCTGCTGGGAAGGCTGTATAATGGAAAGCATATTGGGTGAGGAGAGCTTCTGGTGCATTAGGAGAACCCTGAGAAGCAATTTCCTAAAAATAGGATGTTGTAAATACCAGTGGTAAAGTGGGGCTTAGAAAAATATCCACTGTCAAAAGACAAAGAAAGGTGAAAAAGCAAATAGCAAGTTTTGGCTACACATTCCCTTATCATAGCACAGGGCTGTTTTCCTAAAGAAATTGCTCACAGTGAGGAACTGCAAATATAGAAGCTGATAATAGCCTCATTGCTGGAGCTAGAAGAAAGTTAATGTAAAAACAGACAGGGGGAGTGGAATGAATATTCTGTGAACTTATGGCTGGCAGAACACAAGGATCTGGACATTTGGAGTCGAAAGTCCCTGGCTGGTGTCTGCTTTAGTTTATAGTCTCTCTAAGACTTGGGGTCACCTGATTAGTGGCAGATAAAGATATTTCAAATTGCGAGATATAGTGCCAGTCAAATGTAATCTATAGTCACCACATTCCAATTTTTAGGGACATCTCTCTCTTGTGAGAGTATTTGGAATTGAAAATGCACTGGACACAGGGACAGGAAAGGAGATAACTCAGGTGCTGACAACAGCTCAAAAGGTGGTCTCCTTACCAAATTTTTAAAAATGACTGGAAATGTCTACCTTGGGCACAGAACAGTTGTGATTTGGTTTTACACAGATTTGTTATACAGTACAAAGCAGATGGGTTTTCAAAGCTAACTCAGTGGCCTGAGGACTGAGGGATTTGGAAGATGAGAAAATGCCAAGTGGCCTTGAGCAAACCTATGATAGTACAAAATGTTGCATTTCTATATTCTTCTCTGTATCCTTATCCCGACATTTACTAAAATTTTTATAGTAAAGGTTATTTTACCATCATGGACATGAGTGTAAGTCACAGACATCCTTCCATAAGGGACAACTGTGTGGCTGGGTAAGCTATTTTAGGAATTAAGGAACTGTGCAGGAAAGTCATTCCTTTGGAATGGGGTTTCTTTATTCCTTAGTAGGAGTCTGAAAGGCAAATGAATACTAGAAGTTGCTTTCAATCTACTTGAAGGTAATGTGATATCATAGAACTGGGTAGTGGAAGTAGTGTCCAAAGCTTAGCTTGACCTTTGAGAGAGTAGGCATTCACCTAGAATTTGAGCGAGAGAGGAATATTCCAGAGAGAAACAATAAGGTGAGGGAATTTATGTGCAGAGGTTCAATGGCAACACAGATTGGAGCTCTGGGGGGGTTATATTGAGGACCTGCTGGTGACCCAAGCAAAGGGAATGTGTGGAGAGGACAGTGGCCAATGGAAAGCACCAAGGAAGCAAACACTCATATTACAAAGTTATGCTGTGGTGTTTGAACTTCCTAATAAATCATCAAATCTCAGAATGATATGTTAGGGTCTTGCCTTGTAGTAGAATTTTTTATGAAATAGTTTAGAGATAAACCAAAGAAGTTGAGGTTAGAGGTAGAGAGATTAATTGAGATATGACCTGAAGATGATAAGCGTCTGACCTGGGGCCTGGCAGTGTATCTAGTAAGGGCACATATTTAAGAGCAATGTGGGAGGCCAGATTGCCAAGAGTCAAGGACTAATTTTATGTGGTGATGTGTAAAAAGGAAGAGTCCTAACTAATTCTCAAATTTCTGACTTATTAGTTGGTGCTACCATTAACTCGGCTCTGAAAAATTCATGGGAAGAGGAGGGCAATGTATAATAAAAGGGACAGTGAGTTCACCCTGAATATTGAGTTTGAGACCTCCACTAGGTGGTGATGAAGAGGGTGTCAAGGGTTTGAGATATCCATCTGAGAATGGTCAATCTGTAGTAGCTAAATAATGGGTTGAAAATGATTATTCAGGTATATGCATTCTGATAAGAGAGGGAAGGAGAGCAAGGCCTGCAGAATAGTGAGGCAGGGTGTTGACTTGGACAGCAAGTCCAGAGCAGATGGACTTGATGCAAGCGTAGTCAGATGGAGAGATATATAGCTGTTGACCATGAACTCAGAGGCAGTTAATTGCCTTGGTTAACTTCATGGGAAAGGGTGATGTTGAATTTTGTCTGCAATTTTTTCTTAAGTGCTGTATGTTCTGGCATTTATTACTAATTTAAAGCATCCATCATCCATCAATCCGACCATCCATCAGTCCATCTGCCTGTCATTCATTGGTCATTCAATATTATGGCAGACTCTGTGCTTATCAGATGAGTAGCTATGCCTAATCACATTTTTCCATCCAGGAGTTCAGATTGTGCTCAGACTGTCCCTCTATCTCGTGAGAAAAGGACAAGAAACCCTCTGAGACCTAGACACCTCTCTAGAAAAGCCAGGAGGACCGGGGTATGCTATTCACCTACTTAAAGTGATTCTATGGCTCTCCATCACTACTGGATAAAGTAACTTTCCCTGGTTATATGACCTCTGTGACCCTCCCTTGCTTTCCTGTATCCTAAGCTTCTACCTCTGGGTCCTGCACTTCACATTTTAGCAATACTAAATAGAAAATAGGATTTCAATCCAGGAGAACATTGTATGTACACACACACACACAGCCCAGTGTAATTCCTTCTCTTTATTTTTCAAAACACTGTTAAGATATCACTCCTTTATGGAGCCTTTGCTTATTGTCTAAGTCACAGTGACCTCTGATTGTGGATCAAACTCAGTGAGTCAAACTCACCTGGTTTTATAACACAAGGAGATGGATTGGGGACAGCTGTGGGTAGGTGGAAGAATGAAACCACCCAATACACTCAATAGCAAACCAGCCAAAGGGTTTATGTAAAGAAACAGAACAGCTCCAGCAGCAAGCAAGCCAAGAGAGGTTTATTTAATGATGGGTAAAGACTCAGAACAGCTCCCACAATGGAGTGGTCCTGAAAAGAGTTGTTTTGGGTTTGTTTTATAGCAGTGCTCATGTTTTGAGTTGAGGGCAGTGACAGTGGTGGTCCTGCAGTTTCTTGATTGACTATTTGGAACTTACATACTAATATAGTCAGACTGGCAGTTTTTCAACACAGTGTTTTAATTTTCTTTTCTGTTATTGACTTTTCCCTCAAGTTATGTCTCTAGGGGCCCAAGTCCCGATCTGCCTGTCAAGGTTTAATGCCTCAGTTTCAAATCCCAACATGGTAACTTGAAGGAAATGCGACCTTGAGTGTGGCTGCACAAGTTCTCTGAATCAAGTCCCCACTTGTTATTTATTTTTTATTTTTTCCAAGGGATCAATGAATTTTATTTTCAAAGACATAATTTATACACATAGCTATAAAATCAAATAGCACCTTAGTGTCTACCATAGAAGGAGATCTATCTTTTACATGAGTCTCTTGTTCCTCCAATGTTCTATATGTTCTTTTTTTAAAAATTGAGGTAACATTGGTTTACAACATTGTTTGTGTTTTAGAGGTATAAGATCTCACCCTTCACCTCCAAAACACCCAGAATCCTCCAATATAGCCTAATGTGCTTCCTCCCCACTTTGGTGTTTCTCTTCTCTCTCCCCCTTTTCCACTCTGGTAACCTCATTTTTATAAGCTTTATAAGGGTTTAAGTTAAGGGTTAAGGGTATAAGGCTATAAGTTTTATAAGGGTTTGTTATTGGTTTGGCCTTATCTGACTCTTTGTTTTGTTTCTCAATATAAATGACACCATCCTGCATTTGTCATTCTCTTGCCAACTTACTTGCTTAGTATCCTCCCCTCCAGTTCCATTCCTGTTATTTCAAGTGGCAAGTATATATTTTTTAGTAGTTGAGTAGCATTCTATTGTATGTATATATCACATCTTCCTAATCAAATATTTACCTGGTTTTGGTGACATAGATTGTTTCTATAGTTTGGCTATTGTAAATTGTCCTGCAATGAACATAGATTGGATTTTCCCTTTGAATTACTGATTCTCTATTCTTTGGGTATATACCAAATAGTGGAATTGCTAAGTAATTTGGTAGATCCATTTTTAATATTTCAAGAAAACTCCATGCTATTTTCCATAGGGTCCGGACCAGCCTATATTTCTACCAACAGAGTAAGGAGGTTCCTTTTCTTCCACATCTTCACCAACACCTCTTATTTCTGGTCTTTTGATATGAGCCATTCTCAGGTTTGAGGACATATCTCACTGCATTTCCCTGATGATAAATGATGATGAACATTTTTTCATGTGTCTATTGCCATCTTTGAAGAGGTGCCTATTTAGTTAATCTGATTGGGTTATTTACTACTTTTTGTTGATGAGTAAGTCTTGGATATCAACCCCATTTCAGATGCAAGGTGTGCAGATATTTTCTCCCATTCAGTATGATGTCTCTTTGTTTTAGTTATGGTTTCATTTGCTGTGCATAAGCTTTTAAATTTGATATAATCCCAATTGCTTGTATTCTCATTTTTTTGCCTTGATATTGAAGACAAATCCACAAAGACATTTCCGAAGCCTATGTCTTGAAGTGTTTTGCCTTTGTTTTCTTCTATGTATTGACTTTCATCCATTTTGAATTAAGTTTTTGTGTATGGTATGAGATAATAGTCTAGTTTCATTCTTCTGCATGTGATTGTCTGGTTTTCCTATTTGTTGAAGAGGCTTTCCTGTCTCCAGTATACCTTTTTGGCTTCTTTATTGTAGGTTAATTGTCCATATAGGTGTATATAGGTGTGGATTTATATCTGGGGTCTCAATTTTATTCCACTGGTGTGGTGTCTGTTTTTGTTCGAGTGCCATTCTATTCCATTACAATAGTTTTGTAGTACAGTTTGAAATCTGGACATGTGATACACCATTCTTCTTCTGGAGAGCTTTGGCTATTTGGGATTTTTTTTTCAGTACTGTTTCTTTTATACCTTTGAGGATGCCATTAAACCATTGTTAGGAATGGCTTTGAAGATGTATATTTCTTTGGGTAAAATGAACATTTTGACAATATTAATTATTATTTTTTAAATCTTTTTTTTATTTTTGCATACAAGCTGTGGGGTGCAGACCAGTGGTATGAGGCAGGAGACGGTTCACCAGAGACAGAGTGGGGAGCAGAACAGGCAGATCGACCGAGATCCACTGCTGAGGAGAACAGTGGGCAGGCAGAAGAGGTCTGCTGTGCCATATGGGATTCTTCCCTGCAGGGCATCGAACTCACATCGCAGTCACCAACAGCTCCACAGCGCTGTGCTAACCCGTTGGCCACTAGGGAGGCCCAATGTTAATTATTTCAGTCGATGGGCAAGGAATATCTTTATATTTCTTTGTGACTCTTCTGTTGCTTTTAATAATATCTTATAATTTTCATTGTATAAGTCCTTAACTTCCTTCATTAACTTTGCTTCTAGGTATTCAATTCCTTTTGATGCAATCATAAATGAAATAAAAAAAAATCTTCCTCTTCTACCTCATTGTTTTTGCAATCTACAGGCTAGCTTTCTGTGCAGCTACAGGTTCTTCATAGCTCTGTTTCACTTTTCCACTTAATTGCTGTATCTGCTTGATTCTAAGGAAAGTGGGGGGGTCATGCCTTTCTGTACTTTATTTTCCTCACTGGAGGCCCCGTCCACTTGACTCACCCAAACATTCTTGCATGTATCACCCCAGGGTGAGATGCACAGCCAATCAGGCACAGGTATGAACTTCCACCCCCGTGGATCCCTTTCCCCACTTACCTTTTGCTGCCTAGAGTTGAAGTTCCTCAGCTTATCTTTTTATGAACTAATAATTTTGGTCTTTGATGTTCAGGAGTTGCTCCAATTTTGCCAATACTCTAATGCTTATCTCTATTCTCCCAGGAGAGAAGCAGGGAACATCCTATGCTCACATCTTCCGAGTCCCTGAGTCTATTAGTTTTAAAACAAAGCTTATGATACCTGCCTTGTAAGATGGTTGTAAACTGAAGTATATTTGAATTATATGTAATATGTTAACATGTAAACATGTGTTGCTATATGCCATATAAACATGTATTAACATATGGATATGTAAGTTTGTGTGCAGGATCTGCTGCCTAATGAGCAGATCCTTAGTCAATATTCAGCTTTTATTATGATGTTTCAGCACCTCGGTGATTTCTCTACTATGGCATGGATCATTGTTCCTACCCTTTACTATGGTAGTTAGTTTTCTCTGTTTTTTCATGAGCCAGCCTCCCTCTACTCATGCCTTTTGAATACAGGGTTGTTCCCGTTGAATTTGCACTGGTCTAGAATTCACTTATAACCCAACTTGACATACATATTATTTTTTTGGAGGGGATTCTTCCAGACTAGGGTACAGAAAACCCTGTGTTTCCCATGATTATTTCTTGGCACATTGAATCTGGAGGTAGTCAAACACTATAAAATATGGTCCACTTCTGAGCCACCTTGCTGTAAAGAAGCCTAAGTTAGCCATGTGTGAGAGCACATCAAGGTGGAGATGCTCGGCCAGCTCTGCTTGTTTCACTGCACCAGCTGAGGTCTCACAGGCAGGAGTAATGAAGTCTTCTCAACATCTAACTCATCGAGTCCTCAAATATCTCAGTCGCTGTCCATCATCTGACAGCAACAACCAGAGAACTTCCAGGTGAAAACTGCCTCGCTGAACCTAGGAATCCATAACAGTGCAAGATAATGTTACAGTGTTGTATTAAGCTGCTAAATTTTGGAGTCTGCATTAGAGAATAGGAACATTTATGTTTCCCAGAAATTTCAGCTCCAGGTTAAGTGGGGTACCCCTTTACTCTGAAGTCTTCACACAAGTGAGAGGGGCTACTATACATGTCTGTTGTCCCTACTTATCTAATATTCTGCTGTCTTGTGTGTGCTGATGGGACAGAGACCCCACATTTCTGTAGTAGTAATAATTAATTCTATTTTACTGAACTTTGCTTTATGGGAGCTCATAAATAAGGAGGAATTAATCACAGTTTATTGAGAATATTATACCTACTCAAGAGTGTCTTAGGTCCACAGACACTCTATGTGCTAGATGGTAAGAGAAGACATAACAGCCTTGTAATGTTGGTTTACAGCACTGTAAATGATTTAGGATTTTTGGGTCATGCCTATTAAGATGTATATTACCATACCACATCCACCACCAAGGCACCCATAAACCTCCACCATAGTCCATTATGCCCCATCTCCTTTTGACTCCTCATCTCCACACTCTTCCTCTGGTAGCCCCAATTCTACATTTAGATTTCTAGGATTTGTTTTGATTTAATTGTACCTCTTCCTTTGTTTCTTTATATTCCAAATGTGCGTGAAATCAACCAGTATTTGTCTTTCTTCTTATTACATTATTCTCTCCACATCAATCCCTCTGTTATATATGGTAGGATTTCATCTTGTTTCATATGGCTGAGTAGTATTCCATTGTGTATATGGAACACATCTTCTTAATCCACTGGTCTGTTTTGGAAAATTAGGTTGTTTCCATAACTTGACTATTGAAAATAGTGCTGTGATCAACATAAGCATGCATATATCTCTGTGAATTACTGTTTTTGTGTTCTTTAGGTAGATACCTAAGATTGTAACAGTAGATCTATTTTTGATATTTTGAGAAAACTCCATATTATATTCCACAAGGGATAAACCAGTCTACATTTCCAACAACAGTAACAAAGTTTGCTTTTTCTCCACACCCTTGTCAACATTTATTATTTCTTTTTTTTCCATGTGATCCCTTCTCACAGGCGTGAGATGGTATATAATTATAGTTTTGATCTTTATCCAATAACATCCCTACTATTTTTGTGACTATTTTTTAATTGTAGAAACTTTACACCTTTAACAAAATATCAATAAAACTGTATATGATTTAGGGGAATACATTTACTTCTCTTCAGCTCCTATCACACCCCCTACAAAAGCCCTTTGCTCCCCACCTCCTCTAATAGCCTCAATTCTGTAGTCATATTCAAAGAGTTTGTTTTAGTTTAGTTTTATCTATTTGTTTTATAGCCCTGCCTTTTCTTCTCTATTTCTACTTTCATCTCTGAACATTGAAAACTTCCAGTACATTCAAACAACTTTCTATCTTTCCCTCCATATGAATTGTAGACTAAAGAAGAATTATACTGTCTGTTAGGAATGCCTCCACTCTGAGAGCTCTGAAGAGCTATTACCGAACTCTGGTGTTGACAGAAAATGTTTGTTATAAAGAAGCCATGTAGCCAAACTGCGTGGAGCATTCTGCATGCCAAGTCTACACTCCTGTCATGTTGTGAGTTACTAAAAGAAATACCGGAGATGAGCACCCCACTGCATAGCCGAACCCTCATGTCAATAGGAGCACATCTTAGTGACAAAATTCTATAAGCCAATGTTCTTATCTTTTCCCCACACAGATAGTACATGACTCTGAAGAGTGAGGGATCATTCTGGTATTAGAGACAGCACCCCCCCTCCATAGTTAGCCAAGAATATAACCAGATGTTTCCTTTATCTTTGTTATAGAAGAATTATGTGTTTTCTCTGTGCACATAGCCCGTGTTCACAAAGGGTATAAACTGAAATTGACTTCTGAAGGGCGGAAGTGACACTCAGAGGAATCTGAAAGCTGTATCCCCAGTTCTGGGTCCTCAGTTTGCTCTGAATAATCATTTTATTTTTATTTGTTTATTTATTTTTAAATGGCCATTTACTGCACTCAGAGCAATGTTCAATCTTTTTTTTTTTTAGATTTATTTATTTATGCATACAAGCTGGGGTACAGGCCAGAGGCATGGGGTGGCGAGAAGGTTCACAAGAGACAGAGTGGGGAGCAGAACAGGCAGGTCGACAGAAATACACTGCTGAGGGGAGCAGCGGGCGAGGCCGGAGAGGTCTGCCCGCCAAGTGGGAATCTCCTCTGGGCCTTGAACTCGCATCGCCGGTGCCGACAGCTCCACAGTGCAGCGCTTAACCGCTGTGCCAGCAGGGAGGCCCTGAATAATCTTTTTAATAAACTTCTCTTTGAATTGTTCCACAGCAGTGATTATTTCAGTTAACAAAGACAACATCAGTGGGACTTTGCTTTCACCCATTATCACCCATGTTGACAGTCACATTAGTGGATCAAGTCAGCTCCAGTGGTTTTTATAACCTGTATGCCTCTAGTCCCACGACATTCTCTCCTCTAATTCTGGTTTCTACCACTGAAGATGGGTTGTGTCTCAATTGTCCCATTCCACTGACCACCAGTTCATCTTCAGGGCTCTTAGATCAAGATAACTGGTGCATTAATTTATAAAATTATAACTTCAGGGCCTCCCTGGTGGCGCAATGGGTTAAGCACTGCACTGTGGAACTGTCAGCGGCTGTAGAGCTAGTTTGAAGCCCAGCCGGGGAGCTTCCCACATGACACAGCAGACCTTTCCTGCCTTGCCCGCTGCTCCCCTCAGCAGTGTATTTCGGTTGATCTGCCTGTTCTTTTCCCCACTCTGTCTCTGGTGAACACTCTCACCGCCCCACACCTCTGGCCTACAGCCCAGCTTTTATGCAAAAATAAAAATAAATCTTTAAAAAAATTATAAAACTTCGGTTCTACTTTATATGTCTGCTCCCAAATTATTATTTCACAGTTAGATTTTTCCTTTGATTTAATAACTTTCTACATAGTACTTACAATGTGTCAGATACAATTTCAGTGTTTTACAGATATTAACTCATTTAATCTTCATAATGATGCTATAAAGTGGATGTTAATATCTCTCTTTGAGAGTACTATCCCTGTGAAAAATTGAAGCATGAAGAGGTCCAGGTCACACAACAAATAAATGACAAATTTAGAGTTGCCAGATTTTGCCACATGACTAATATGACAACATGTAACAGTTTAACAATATTCTTTGTTTAGTACCAGTATTCTTTAGTACCACTTATGCAATATTCTTTGTTTATCTAAAATTCACATTTAAGTAGGCATCTTGTATTTTATCTGACACTCTTAAGAAAAAATAGAATCAAACCCAGGCAACCTGGCTCCTTAGCCAGCCTTCTCATAACCCCTTGTGAATCATGGGGTGATTATGGATTTTAAATGGATGACTCTCAGTCAGGGAACTGTTAAAATGCTTTACCCCAGCCAAGACAAACTCACCCCCAGTGCTATTGCACCATCATTTGTTCTCACTTGCTTATCACGTTCTGTGTGGTTCAGTTGTAAGCAACGCTCTCATTAATGCAGACGGTCTCCTTTGGAATTTCATGAATGGACATTTATAAAGAAAATGGAGGAGTAATAATGTCTTATATCTTTTTTTTTTTATTTGAGGCTTCTTTTCCACAGAGCATAGAAAAATGAACTCACAAATAAAATAATGGTAAAAAAATTGCTCTCATCTGAGCTGGTTCTTTTCAAGCCTTTAAAAGAGAAAGGCAAGCATTTCGTCATTGAAGAAGGAGTTAGTGACATTTTCTCATTTTGCTGCATGTGATATTCACACTGATTCCATTTATGTGCAATGCAACTTCCAAGAGTTCAGCTTTAAAGGGCCATGGGTTTTCTTCTCAATTGGACGGAAGCTTTTTAAATCATTACCCCCCTCATGCCGGCCAAAGTCATTGTTTCTTTATAGCTAACTTTCTTCTCTCTTTTCCCAAGTACAGAATAAAAGGTGGGAGGTTACTTTAAAGAAAGACATTTATTTTTAACAATAAACCAAGATCAGTGGAAAAGGTAGAATTAGACTTTGTTCCTGCAAAATGAAAAAAAAAACAACAACAGAAAAACAAAGACATTACACTAAAAAAGATTCTGCAGATGAAATAAAGAGCTGTTGCTTTAAAGCGATATGGAATGCAAAAATAAAACACAACATTCTATTTTTCTGAGGTCACCTCACATTTCCAGGCTTTTAACATTTGTTTCAATATTAAGAACATGCATATCTCAGCAAGAAGTAGAACCTGTAATTTGATGAATATAGGTTCTGATCTCTCCCTTTTTACAGCATATGTAAAATGCATTCTCTGAGTGCTCTGGTGGTGTCTTACATAAGGTCATGGGTATCTTATGAAAACTTCCAGGAAAACCCAAGAGTTTTGTAATCATTGGGGGTTAATATTTTGAGAGAAGCTTTATATGAAGATAATTGCCTGAGAACAAATTAAGGAAATTAGAGTAGGACTTAAAAGATCATGCATGTGCCTGTGTATGTGTGCCTGTGTGAATGTGTGTGAACCTGTGTGTCTGCATTGTGTATGAAACTGTGCATGTGTGTGAAACTGTGTGCAACTGTGTATTTTTTATATGCCTGTGTATGTGCCTTTGTCTGTATAAACCTGTGTGTGTGTTTGACAGGAAAGGAGGGAAGATTTTCTGAGATATAACACCCTTTCATACATAAGGACACAGCTAGAACATCTTCTCAGTCATTCTTTTTTTTTTTTCTGCTCTTCCATTTGTCAAAAATTGACACAAAACTGTAATGGACAACAAGAGTGTATTTGTGGGGGCTTAGCAATTGCAATTCTGGAGACACAGATTAAAGATGTTCTTGAATAATGTTCCAAAAATGTCCCCTTAGCATGAAATTTTAAAACAAAATAGAAGGAAGGTTACATATGTTGTTGTGAAAGAATTATGATTGGTGCTGGCATAGTGAAACTATCCTTGTCTATAAATGACTGGTCGCTAAGCGAATGTTGGGTAGGGAAGTCTGAGAAAATTCATTTTGCTGAGAGAAGCTGTGTCTTTTGAGTAAAAACTTATGTTCTAATGGGGTGTGGACATGCAAAAGCTTCATCCCTGACTCCATTTTTCAGGCCCTTGTCACAATCACACCATCATCTCTATTATAGGATTTTTTGTTTCACATGTTTGATTTGCGTGACTCAGGGTTTGAGCTGAGTGTGCCCTGTGCTGCCTACAGCCTGTAACTGGAAGAGGCACAGATCCTTGCATGGGGTGGCAGAAGGAAGCATTAGTGGTGGACACGCCTTCAGTATATTTCTGCTAATTGATGCAGCATTTGTTTCACTACTGCTCCTTCCTAGACCCTGAGACTCCCTTCTGAATGAGAGGGCTGCTTAGGAGACGCCTTGTGCCGCTTCCTAGTGCAGGAGTATATGTGTTAAACATCCACAGGCATGTTCCTCAAGTTGGGAAACTTCATCAGAAGCTGTTGGAACACACAGGAGCTTGCTATATATGCAGATGCCCTGCTGAAGACCTTATTTTTTTTTTAAAGTTTTATTTATTTATACCTACAAGAGCTGGGGAGTAGGCCAGAGGTGTGGGGTGGTGAGATGATTCACCAGAGACAGAGTGGGGACCAGAACATGCAGAGTGACCAAAATACAGTGCTGAGGGGAGCAATAGGCAAAGCAGGAGAGGTCTGCTGCACCATGTAGGAATCTCCTTGGCCGGGTATCGAACTTGTGTTTCAGTGGCTCTGGATAGCTTCATAGTGCTGAGACTTAACCCGTTGTGCCACCAGGGAGGCCCTGAAGACCTCCTTTATCAGAACTCTGTGGGTGGAGCCCAGGACTGTGTGTTTTGATACTCCCCCCACCCCAGAGAATGTAGGCACCATGCATTTCCGAACTCCTAGCCTAGACAGTCTTGGTATTCTTGTTACAGGTGATGAACCACGGTGCACCATGTCCTCCTCACCTCCCCAGCACAAGAAGACTGGCTCAGAGGGATCTAGGTTCACAGTGGCTATAAAAAGCAATGGTGCACTTCTAAGAATTTGTGTGTCTTTCTTCACCTGTCCTGCCAGCCGAGAGCGGCATGTCACCAGGAGCACGGTCTCTAAAAGAGTCCAGCTGATCAGTGTGCTATAAAGTGATCCACTTTATAGTGGATAGTTCAGGGAAGAGTGAGATAGGTCGACTTTGTCCAATCATCTTTGGAGTCTTTGGAGGTGGCTTATATAGGTGTTTATTTACAAAGTGTGTGTTAGCAAAGCACCAAATGGTGAAGAAACTGTGAGCCAGCTGTAAGGGGAAGGGCAGTGATGGTGACTACGCTGG
Source organism: Scalopus aquaticus (assembly GCA_004024925.1). Lineage (NCBI taxonomy): Eukaryota > Metazoa > Chordata > Mammalia > Eulipotyphla > Talpidae > Scalopus > Scalopus aquaticus. The sequence continues at coordinate 48,894 of PVIJ01006464.1, read as the reverse complement.
GGTCCTGCTTCCCAAACATTCCTTGTTGGTGGGCACAGAGACACAGGGATGGTGGGGATGGGCTTAGATTAGAACCTCTCCATTTCTGCTGTGAATCTGGGATATGGGGATGGAAGAACCAAAATTGGGTATATAGAAAGAGGGTTGGGTTTGGAATCACTGAAACTTTGGTTCAAATTGTAGCAATACCCCTTACACTGGGTTCACTGATTTTAGAGAAAAAATTACTTTTTTGAATTTTTGTTCTCATATTTCAGAGAGAATGATAATGCTGGTTTCATATAGTTCCTGTGAAAGCTAAGAATTAAATCCATTGTGTGAGAAAGATACTATGATGATCTTAATTTTGACATTGGTGGTCCTCTAGGGGAGTCAGACACACCCAACTATACATATAGAAACAGGTCACTTGATTGAGGGGGTAACTGTGGTAGTAAGAAAATGGCCCCTCAAAGCTCTCCATGTCATAATCCCATGGTTGTTTATTTTTTAAGATTTATTTTTATTTATTTATGCATACAAGAATTGGGGGGTAGGCTAGCGGTATGGGGGTGAGAGGATCCATCAGAAACAGAGTGGGGGGCAGAACAGGTGGATCTACTGAAATACACTGCTGAGGGGAGCAGCAGGCAAGACAGGTCTACTGCACCATGTGGGTCATCTCCCTGGCAGGAGATCAAACTCATGCCACAGTGGCTGGTGATAGCTTGATAGTACTGAGACTTTAACCCCTGAACCAACAGGGAGACCCATAATCCCATGTTTTAATCGCTGGGACTATTACCTTACACAGCAGAGGGACCTTGCAGATTGATTACATTCAGGATCTTGAGATGGGGTTGTCCTGGGTTATCTCAGTGAATCCAGTGTGATCAAATGGGTTCTTACAAGAAGGAGGCAAGAAAGTCAGGGGCAAAGAATGACATGTGACAATAGGAGCAGAGATCAAGGTCAGAAAGGTATCTTGACCTGAGCACTAAATGTATCTTGGCTTATATAGACATATTCCTATTTATATGTTCAACATATACCCCTATGTGTATGTAAATATACATACTCTTATGTGTGAGTTTCTTGGTGGGAGATAAACATAGCTCTTCCACAGACTATATGCATCCCTTGCAGCCTATATAATTTTCAGAAGAAGAACCTGTATGATCTATAGTTATGAACACACAACTCACACCCACAGATGAGCATAAACCCTGACTCAGTAACTCCCTGGTTTTCTAGATGGAGTGCTAGATGAACTCTCAGTGCACATAATCACTCTCTTACTCAGAGGACTAGAGCACTGGTCTTCACAGCATGCAAACCAGGGAGCAAGAAACTACACATCTGTGGTCTCTATAAGTAACGGCAGAAATGGCTTTAATGTCACATCGCTGATGCTTTGAGATGCAGCCCCACCAGGATATGCACCTGTGGGAGGCTGTGAGAACCTCTGAGTCTTCACTTTGGAGTGAACTTCCCTTCTGGGAAACACCTCCTGGAAGGGCTAGTGCTGGGTAATGTCTCACAGCTGGATTGAACCCAGAAGTGATTTGTCTTATCTGAAGGGGGAAAGAACAGATTGTTCCTAGAGGAGCAAATTTTAAGCAAAGAAAAGACAAAGTGCCAGAGTGCACCGTGGAGTTAGGAATGTGTGGGAGACATCTAACTTCTCAGGATTGGCTTATACCGCTTGGGGCCCTCTGGAGCAGACTCAGAGAGGTGGGGAGCCATCCCAAAACAGTGGTGTCAAGGCCCTCTGTCAGCAAGCATGCCGTGTCCCAGCACTTTCCATCTACTGAATCTTTCCAACAAGTCTCCCAGCAACCTCAATAGAAACAATGAGGAAAATGAGGCACAGTGTGACTAAGTAGCTCAGGCCCCACAGCAGATGTTGAAACCCATTTTCCAACCCAAACAGCCTGGCTCTGGTGTCACTGCTTAGCTCCTGCCCCATCTGTCCTAATCCTCTCAACACTGCTGATCTCACTTGCACCAGGGGTGCTTCTTTCTGGACCCCAGTTCTCCTAGCTAAATCATGGTACCAGCTCCCATTCTTCTGGGGTAGTGTCCTACATGGGTTCTCCAATCACTGAAGCACCAGTCTCCCCGTGGATTCTCATTTTTCCCTCTTCAAGCACTTCATCTCCCATGCTATCATGGATAAAATGAACCATGCTCCAGCTCCAGGCCTGTGGAAATGGTCCTTTCTTCTCCAATGTTCTTGTCAGGGTTGCCAAGAGTCATGAAACAATGGTGACAGAAAGGGGTTGTAAGGAGAAAGTAAGGGACACACAGGAGGACCTGGGACAGAGTTCTGGGCAGGGTAGAGAATAGAGACATTCCTAGTAGGTCCTGGCTTCATGGTGCCGAGTTTATGACCCAGGATATGTATGGTAGAGAGTGAGATTATGTCCTAGCAAAGTCTAGTGCTAAGCAGGCTGTACATTTGAGATACTTTCCAGAGCACAGATTTCAAGATGACACAGATTGGTAATAAACACACTGAACAATGTGCATCTGCTAGAGGCCCAGACAGAGAGGGCCAGAAGGCAATCCACAAGGCCTGACCCCTTTTACTTAAGAGATTGAGATGAGAGTTGAATGAGATGAGTTTTCCTTCTTCTATTAAATAAATAGGTAGTAGTCACACATGAATTCACCACTTACCATGCAACACACAGACTGTTAGGGGTCAAGTTCCTCAACTCATTTATGTCTCTTTGTGTATTACCTATCTTATTGTTTTTTCTTGAACCTGATGTTGTACATTTACAGATGAATGGGTTGTAAGCGATGTTAAAGAAAGAAAGCTCAAAAAGAAGCGGTGGCCACTGCATCTAAGGGTGAAAGGGTAGTGGTTTCAGGAAGGAGAGCCTCTAAGATGTTCAAGGTCATTAGGATTCTCTTACTCTCTCACCCCAATAATATATTCCTCCATCTTTCTTCACCATTTTTTAGATTCTCTGTTGATGACAACAAAAATGTCCACACACAAAAAAATCAGCCTTATATCCTGCCAAGTTAGGAGTCCTGTAGGAAGATAAAGGTTCTTCCCCCACTAACTGTGGCTTTATGTGGCATGGATAGGGGAGTGTGTGCAGTTTTGACCAATCACTGAGACACCCCTCATGTTTCCTGTGCCCATCCTGCGGCCCCTAAAAGTGTATCCTACCCAAATCACAGGATCTGAGAAAGGGAAAATCTGATTCCCCCAAAGATTACCTGCTATTACCAGGAAAATGGACAACAGATGTTGGGAAAGCATTAACACATGTCAATCCAGCTCTGATTACTCACGGTTGGGTCTTGGGTTTGGCTTTGGTCTAAGAGTTAAACCACAGCCTTTGACTGGGAAGGAGACACAGTTGCATGGAGACTCACTCAAACAAACAAACAAACAAACAAACAAAAAAACCAGTGTGACTGACTCTTGCAGGTGCCAGGAGGTGCTGCACAAAGAGGGAGTGGTCTGTGTGACTGGATGAGAGCCGGGGAGCCCTCTGTACTGATGTCTTGATTGATGGGTAGAAATCTGAGTCCTGGATGGAATTTTGCACCATACAACTTCTGCAGCAATGGGTGTCAGTGTGGCAATATTGAGAATTATGGCTCCGAGAAGCACCTAAAAGCAAGGGGAAAATGAATTGTCCTTTTACAAACTCCCCAAATAATAGAATACATCAGCTGCATTATTCAGTGATAAAGTGCCCTGCTATCTGGCCATGGGGGCTCCACAAGTTATTACTGGCTAACAATCACTTGTTAAAAAGCTTGGGCACAGGAAACCAAACTGTACAAGTCCTGGGAGAACCTGGTCACATAAAAGGGGGGCTCTTTTCCAAGTGTCAGCTATTCTGCTCTGAATATCACTGTTATTAACTGAAGGGTTTTAGTGAAATCGCCAACCTTCCAGAGTTTCAATCCTCATCAACTTCCTAGGAAAACGATCATGACAGGTGCTAATTGGTGATTAGAGGAAGGAATATCTTTGGATAGGTCAGTCGGCTCCTGCTCCAGCTGCTAGCTGAGAGGGGATGCACTTAGGGTGAATGTACTTGACCTCTGTGGAGAATTGTTTGCAGCCCTTCTTGTTTCTGACTTGTTTCCCCTACTCTCTGTCACTGCTCCCCAACTATCCCCCTTTTCTCTCTCCAGTCACGTTGACCTTGAATCCACCTCTGAAGCTTCACCCTTACCGTCAACTCTGGGAAAACTCAAATCTTGGTTTAGTTTCCTGCCCTATCAGCACGAGTTCTGTGAATTGGTTAGGACACACAATGTCTCTCATAACTTAATTTTTCTCAACCTTAAACTGTGGATTGTAGTAGCATTATATATATGTGTGTATATATACATATGTACAGTATATATATATATATATATATATATATATATATATATATATGCACACACATATACACCATCTTTAATATATATCTATATGCATCATATATATCATATATATGATATATTAAAGAAGAAAAAATATATATATTAAAGAAGGTACTTCTTTCTTTCCATGTCAGGGGATGGTAACAGAAATTAAGGTCACAACCATAAACTTGATTACAATCTGACTTACTGATCTTTACTTGGATGTGTCAGTTCTGTTTTAAAGGTATTCTCACTTGGTTTTCAAAACAAAAGATGTGACAATTATTAAATATTTTATAGATGAGAAAAAAATCATAACTGTAGTTTTTACAGAGATTGTAGCAGAGTCCATGACATGTGCTCTCTTACTAGTATGTAAGAAACATATGAGTTATGTATATTAGTCTATTTTTACATTTGTGACAATTAAAAATCAAAAAGATCAGGCTATTTTTGTTTGTTTAAAGTTACACAGGAGTTATCTCAGAAAATTGAGAATATAGGATTCAAAATATTATTAGACTCTGTCATAGGACAAACTGTCTCATCAACAGTGTCATAAAACAACTATTTAACTCATAATTTTGCGTAATTTTGGTCTGGATTAGTTTGGTTTTGCTTTCTTGAGTAGATTATACTCTGGACTCAGCTTTACCTTCTCAAAAATTCTTTCCTTGTGGTTAAAAATAGTTTATGTCACAAACTTCCTGCCTATTTGAAGTTAAGGACAGTGGTCTTTGGGCATTTTGAACAATCTCAATTTCTCTCTCTCCAAGCTAAAAGTCCTCTTGCTGTTACAACTCCTTGAAATTTTTGTGGATTTCCTATTTATCAGATTATACTCCAATCCATTTGGTGAACATCACACCCATACTTGTTGAGACATGTGGTCCTTTCCTGATCTTACAAGTGGCTGTGTTGGGAATAGGGTTCTGTAAGGACATATCCTGGAGAGGTTTGAGTCTTTTGGATTTGCAGAGATCTGCTAGGCACTGTGGTAGATCTTTCAGCAGTCTTAACAAAGGAACTTACAACCACACTTTGTTTTGATCTTTGCTGCAGTCCTTGGTTCACTTAGAGAACATTTTTTAACATATGTAGAATAAGAATGAGGACATTCTTAATTTATAATGCAACAAGTGTGTATTCTACTATGTAACCTCTAATTGCTATGTACAATATAAACCATTGGTTCTTTGACTTATCTATCTTGCAATAGTTTATTAGGCATTGTGACACACAAGTGACACCGTGACATTTTTAATGGCGATCTTCTAAGTTAGATCAAAAAGTCATAAGATGCCTGCTCTAGCCCTCAATTTATTCCAGATATCAATTCTGAAAACTACTCTATTACTCCAAAACTGTAATAGCTGCTAGAGCAGTCTCCTCATCAGCTTGTGAGCTTCCCCTGACAGTCACCGCCCTTAATGGTGCTTTCCCCATGGATTTTCATATCTCCATGCACTGCAGTTGCAGAGCCAAAGCCTTATAATTGAGGGTTTGTTTCTAGTGGTAGAACCCCACTTTTAGGAATGTGCTTCCATGTCACTTTCTTTTTCCAGCATCACAAAACATCTCAAAAACAGTGACATTAACTATAACCATTAAACTAATGTACATCTCCTTTTAAAATTTAATTTTATTGCTTAAAGATTTTTTTTTATTTATGCATACAAGCTGGGGTATAGGCCAGATGTGTTGGGGGTGGGGGGGTGGTGAGAGGGTTCTCCAGAGACAGAGTGGAGAGCAGAACAGGAAGATTGACTGAAATACACTGCTGAGGGGAGCAGCGGGTGAGGCAGGAGAATTCTGCTACTCTATGTGGGAAGCTCCCTGGCCAGGTATCGAACTCATGTTGCAGTGGCTTTGGATAGCTTCATAGTGCTGCAACTTAACCCCTTGTGCCACCCTGGAGGCCCAAATGTAACTTTATGTTACTGTGTCCTCTCATGTCAGCTGGTGGGTTGGTCAGGCCACCATCCTGTCATCTAGGTAGCCTCACAGATCTGGCCATTGGCTGAAACAATGAAAATGACAGAGCAACTTGTCGGTCATCATCTAACAGCCTTGTCAGTCTTCTTCACTTGGTGGTAACTGATGCATTTCCAAATTAGCAAGGGGATAAATCTCTCTGGAAAATTATTTTTTCACACCTCTGCTTGTATCATGAAGACTGATGATTCATTGGCTAGAGCAAGTCATATGGCCAAATCAGATTTAAATGAGAGAGTGATAGAATCAGCCTCTTGGTGGGATGAAATGGGATGAAATGTGGCCAGTTTTTCAATCTACAACAAAATGTAGTTTATCGCAGTCAACACACTAGCATTTAATAACTATTCTACATGCCTCAAGATAAATCACAAAAAATACACCTAGCCAGTGAATCTTCTGGCAAAATAGAATATTTGAAATTCTAAATATTAACATGTATGGTCAAGTAAGAGCAAAATATAAGTGTTAGCTCATTATAATTGTCTAAGAATAAAGATAATGAGACACATTAGGCATGTTGAGAAGAGTTCACTCATTGCTATAGGGTTACTCTTCAATACTATTTTCTAAATCATATATCAAAAAGAAAGGCGATGAGGATGGAGAGTTAAATGTATCAGTTTGATGGTTAAAAATACAGAGTCATCAAGATGGTTCATATTTGGCACATAGATTTAAGTTCCTTTAAAGTAGTAGGAAGGCTCATAAATTAAAGAACAATATAGTAAGGTGTATTGCTTCATGCTATTTCAATTTACTGAGAATAGCAGTTATACCTTATTCTCACCTGGCAGTTACATAGCTCCTTACTTTCATTAGCTCACTGCACCTTCAAAGTGCCTGAGTAGTGATGACATACAGCATTAACTCCATTCCAGAGACTGCTTAAACTCACCATGTACCCAGAAAAATCAGTGTCAGGGCAGGGAGAAAAGAAGGAAAGAGGGATGAGAAGACGTTGAGGAGGAGGCAGACAAGAAGGAGATGAGATGTGAGCATTCTTTAGAGGGTGGGGTGACACAATGACCAGAAACTTGCTTGAGTGTACTTGATGCTTTCAAAAGTCTAAAACTCTGAGCACAATAAGTCCTTGGAGATCAGGGAGTTATTGATCACTGTTTTTCAGAAAGAAGTTTCTTTGGGGGCAAGAGGAAGAAGAGAGATGAGAACAGAAGAGGATACTCACGAGAATGAGGGCATGTGCCCACATGAATGGCTGGAGGCTCATAGGCAGGTTTCCCAACTGTAGAAAATAGTCTCCTAGTCCAGAATTCCGGATTTTTTAAAAAAAGATAATGTTAATATTGGAAGACTAACCGTTCTAATATGTTAGAATAACTTAGGTGATAAATATAGTACATGCAAATTAGGTAGTTACGTCAGTAAATTTGTGTATAAGAGGTCATTTATATGTAAGTAGAAATAGCCATTTAAGATTAAAATGAGTACAAGCATTTTGCACAGACTTTAAGTCCAACAAGTTCTTTATGTATAGGGTTTTACTTATTATTTTAACATTCAATGAATATTTATTAATTCTCTATTCTATGAACAGAAATTTGGTAAGCATTGAGAATATGTAAATGAATAGGATCTCCCCCAAGTTGTTCATGGCATCGGAATGCCATTGAATATAATGGAATGCCATTGGAATATAATGCAAGGCACTTATGCACTTCCTTGGCATACACAGTCCAGTTCCATTCAAAGTCAGTGGCTGCACGTTGGACAGCACAGGTGTTGGGGGAACACACCCCATTACCATGCACTTGGAAAACTTCTATGACAAAAATTGCTCAAGGTACTGTAAGAGAAACTCTGAGGAGCAACCGCTGAGTAGTGGGTGGCCCCAAAGCTAACTCAATGGTAGAAAGTAGAGCTTTCCAGACTCTAACCACTGAACAGGGGTTAGGACTCTTGACAAGGAAGATCTGCTGGGACCTGTGGTAGTTGAACTGCTGGAGTTTTGGCAGTTAAACCAGTGGTGAGGAGGGGTGTCTGTGGAAAAGACACCAATATACCATCTGTGACTTCTACTTGAACGTTGGTCTCTGCCCATTGTATGCTTTCTGGGGTAGGACAGATGGCACCTGCGCATGTGCAACCTGTAAATACTCTCTCTTTCAACTCTCCCTCTTTTCACTCCTTTTAAAACAAATCAATGCTCTTATTGATTTTCCTTACCATGTGTCTCCTTTGCAGTCATGCCCTCTCTTCTTTAGCACGTGGGTGAGAACCTATCAGTGAGATCATCTAGTCCTCCAGAATTGTCCTGTTTCAGTACAATGAAGATATGAGTCTTCAACTCTTAGATTACCCAGACTGTTTAAACCATAGTTTCCTAGCATGCCCCGCTTATGTCTGTGCTGAAATAAAGAACAATTTCTTCTTCTAATAAATACAAGAAACGCTCATGCTACATCCCCGCTGTGCATATTAATATTTTAAAAGCTCTGAGAAGTCCTGCAGAAAATAAATGCTCTTTGGTATGCTTAACTTGGAGTTTCCTCACAGTAGCTGACCATGAGATTCCTCTACATATACTTTTATAATAATTATAAGTAACCGTGAGAAACACTTTGAGAAAAGTTGACTTAAATAATATGAACTCTATTTAGTATAATTAGCTTGTATAACGGAGGGTCTCATTTCACTCTGGTCAATATTTTTTCCCCTAAAATGTTTAATTGGATTTTATTACCATTGATAGGTTTAGTGAGTGAGTTTTTCTCCTTCTGGAAATTGATGCCTTTAAGTTTCTTCTGTCTAACTTATCATTCCTTTCTTTCTCCTCTACTTATAGAAAAATTCCCCTATTATTTTCAAGATCCAGTCCAAATATCACATTTCCTCAGCTGCTTTCCAGACTCCCCATGATGTAATGAATTTTTCACCTGTGAACTCAAAGATGGTGTGATAACTGCTGAAACAGTCACCTGAGTATAGGTTTAGCTCCCTAAGCCCTGTTAAAAGTGATCTTCTCCACCTCTATACCCACAAGCTTGGTGCTGCTCTAGCAGACACTATGTATTCTCTAAGTGTATTCAATTTTGTCCCACACACTGCAAACCTACCTGATAGTGAGTTGCAGGCACTCAGTGAGGTTTCTCTTTGATAGCAGGAATTGCTTTGCTTTTTGACATTCCATGTCCCTTCCAGGCTATGAGGTTACAGGGAGACCCTACCTAGGCAGCAGGGAGGCGCTCCTGCATTCTGATGGCTGGAACTTCAAGATCACTCACCCTTTGTGACTGTCCCTGTTCCTCCCCACCTCTTTGTCTCAGTGTTTGACTTCCACTCCTCCTAATGACATTTCTGGTCTACCTCTAACTTTTGTAATCTTGATCTCTGCAAGTGCAGCTGACCCTAATGAGGAATGACTAAGGCCCCAACCCCACACCTTTCACAAAGGTTGAAGAACTGATTCTGTAGGCCATTTTCCTGAGATTCCAATCTGTGAATGACCTCTGCTCTTTTACCCTGAGGACACAACATTCTTGACATCTCTTTTTCTCTATTTCTCTTCCAATGAATAAAAAATGCTTCACATAACAATCCCTCTTTGAAATTCAAAATGCATGGTAATAAATACAAATTTCAGAAAAGTTACTGCAGAATTTGTTTCAATTTGGGAACTGTTGCTGGCCTGATGACCCACTCTCAGCTCTCCCAGAGCCTTTCCAAGCTATGTACTCTTTATCTGTCTGATACGGGGGCCAGGAAACCCAATATCCACACTTCAGCCAACCATATCTTTCCCACCTTTCCCTTGAAGTTTCATTATACAAATTGATTTTAAAGTATGAAGAGATAAACATCTAATTATTTTCCTGTTTTGCATGCCCAACTTCATCACAAAGCCAGGGCAAAAGGCTTCTGGATTCTGAATGTTTGGATAATAAAAGCTACACATCACTGCTTAAGGGATGCATCGAAAAATGGTGCCCTTTGGGCCACAATGTTATGGAAATTAGAATTGTTTAATTACAGCCTTTCCCACACAGGTCTTGCAGATTTGAGAAATTAATTACCAAAAGTTTTATTTTACCCCAAAAAACTAGGTATAACACGGACAGCAAATTTTAATGCAAGAAAAGGAGGCCCCGCTTACATAATAACATTCAAAGACTACACGAATGGGCATAACACATGGCTCTTCCCAGCTGCTGACTCTCACTGCCTTCACTCCTACCATGAGTCATGGAAAATGATCTTAAGGAGTCTTGAAGGCTGGCTGGTGTGGCATTCTGCCACTCTTCTTAACTAGCCACATGCTGTTGGCTATGACCTCTTCCAATTTGAGACTCAGTCTGCCCATGTAGAGTATATATGAGCATTTCCACCTGCTGAATGAATATCCTGTAGGAATTAAGTTTGGACACACGTGAACAGATACTGTAGCCAGAGGGAGACTCCACACACAATCATCTCTTACACCCATTCTTCCATGCTGGTTCTAAACTAAGAACTACTGCTCTTCCCACTGAAATAGACCAACCCCAGGGCACTGGGGTTGATTCAGTTGGTGAGTCTCCATCTGTGTACTTAAGAACACACAATGTGATCTGAACGCAGACACATGGTAAGAAACAACAATAGTAGGATTTATTTACTCATGGGTGAGAAAAATGAAAAGGGGCGGGAAGAGAAAGAGAGAAACAGAGTGAGCGAGTCCACTGAGCAGGGGCCAAGGTCTAAGTTGAAGGCACAATTGGTAACTGGTGACTTCTCCACAGATACTCCTTCACACCAGTGGTTCAATTACCAAAGCACCAGTTGCTTAAATTGCCAGCTCTGCCCCTTTTCCCATTAGTCCCAGCTCAGAGGGTGGAGTCTGAAAACATCCACAATCCATCATTCAACAATTATCACAGGGAGACTCTGGAAGTCTCCACCTTCCACCCGTGAGTTGGCCATGAGCGGCAGCCACTGGCTTGGAGGTAGCTCTTCATTCTTTCTCTTTTACCATGATCCTCTCTCAGTGGTGTCAGAGTGTCTCCATTGCTCTCTCCCTTTGCCTGTATTGATGTCAGGGAACAAGACACCCCCCAATACCCACAGTGCAGTTAACCATGGCTTTCCCATCTCTTTTCTGAACTTTCATTACCTGCATTGATTTATTTCCTTTGCTTAAGGCTCTCTTGAACACACACACTGAAGTCAAATACTCTATTTTGGAACTGGAAGATAACTAGAGATAATTCTATCCTTCCACTCATTAGGCAGGTGGGGAAAGTGAAACATACAAAGGAGATGTAAGTTGTTAAAAGATACACAGGTAGAGAACCCAGGCCCCTGACTTTCTAAGTGTTGTTCTCAGACCGTGGACTTTAAATTCAGAAAGCTCAAGGTTCTAAACCTACTTATTCTATTAAGCGTTTGTTACTCACCTAGCTATTTAGTATTTTTGAACCTGTCTTCTCATATATAAAACCGCCAAAACTTTCATTGGCTTGAGTACAAAATATGATCGCTTTCTTTGGATAATCAGATGATTCGGGGTTTCCACCCAGTCTATAATGAGAAGGTTGTTCTCTGTCTTCTTAGCCCCTCTTGCTGGAATAACTTCAGGAAGTGCAAGTGAGCATGCTCAGTCTAAGAAGTTACTTCTGCTTATCATCACATCTAAGGGAAGGCATTTAGCTAGCAGGCCCAGAGACACAGAGTCACTGCTATAACCCAGTTGTTTACACCATCTTGTTTTCCCCCGTTGGATCATTGTTGAAGCCTAATGGCCAGGAATCCAGGTGCCCACCCCATCCCCTACGTATGGGATTGGGGGGAAGGGGCCTACAGCTGCTGTTGAAGCTCGGGTCTGAAGGAGTGATGCATTTTTTATATTAAGGTATCAGTTGTGATCTTTCTGTAGATAATTCGGCTCTCCAAGATGCAGTCCTTTAGCGACCCAATTTTCTAACTTTTATTCTCTTCTATAACCATTTCCTGAGGCATGGCCACATCTCAGAATGACTGGGTTTACAGGGTTTCTTGTCCCAGAGCCTCTTAGAGCCCTGAAACAATGATATCTCCTGACTTCCTAACCCCAAGTATTAAAGATGAGACAAACCTATTTGTCTTTCCTGTTCCAATATGAGCAGCTATTTTCCAGGTGAGAATATAATTACTTCAGGCTGGTAATCGATCTTCCTTCTAGAGATGCTGTGAGGGTTAAAGTATGCCAGATATCTGAAGAATGTAGGTATTCTTCTTTCCCTTGTACTGCCCAGGGTGAAGGAAGTTTTACATAAAGAGATTTGTTCAGAAGAAACATGAAGAATACATTTTTTTTTTTAAATCAAGTTTGTTACCTAGAAGAAGAGAGAAGTGAGAGGTCTGAGCTGGTAGGATACAAGAGAAAGCAACATTTCTCTGAGCAAAATGTTTATGATGGTGTGACTTTTTTTCCAGTGGTTTACATATTCAAAATACAGAATCAGTCAATCAGAGCAAAACGAAGATTAAACCTGAAAATGAAAGAAAATGGAAACAGGTGAATTTAGTTATATTTCAATAGGGGAACCAAATAAGGGATCAAGGAAAAAAATAACAACAACAACAACAAAAAAAACATCAAAACAAAACAAAAATAAACTGACAACTGTAAATCAGAGACATTCTGTGGGGGAGGGGGAGGGAGAGGGACCAAAATGAGGGTGGAAAGAGCACAGGGGACTATGGTGATGGTGCAGGGGTGAACTGGTGATAGAAATTCTAGGGGGACTACACCAGGGAAAAGAAAGCGAACATTGTACAAAAGTGAACAATGATTTAAAATATACATAAATAAATACCAAAAAAAGATTATTAAAAAAAATGACTATCCTAAACAAACGGAAGGGGGAAGAAAGCAAGCAAGCAAGTCAAGAACAAATCCTAGTGACTAGTGGTCACAGTATTTGAATCTCTTGCCTTAATCTGGGACAGGGTAGAATACATGTATGTATCTGGGGATAAAGTACCCATACAGTCTGAGATTTTGAGAAGGTTTGTTTATTTTAATTTTATAGTCATAATTCTACAGATTGAGAAATGGAAGCCAACATTCTCACTATAGAAGGGGCATTTAAATAAAGGCACAGAAGCCAACCTGAAGAGCAGATTGTGTGACAACTTGTGGGGCAATTTGAAAATCAAATAATGCAGCACAATAATAAATCATAAACCATTTATAAGAAAAATTTAGGATTCAATATTTATGGTAGTTAGAAATAGATGATAGATAAGTAGATCTGTAAATAAATGAATGACAAATAAATAATAGATAGGTGGATAGGCATACAAATGCTAATGAATAATTTCAGCTATAGCTGAAGACCATCTGTTAAATGTGAAATTACTGCTAAGTTTGAAGAAGAAATATTTTGCAGTCAGAATGGTAAAGATTGCGACAGACAAAAATCATCAATGGATGCCAAATATAGGGATATTTGAAAAGAAGCAGGATATTTGCATGGTCTTAAAAGGCCACTCCATAGACTCTTTACTAGTAGCAAGGAGAGGATAATAATAATAATTACAGAGAAATTAGGGAATTCCTAGATTAGAGGATCAAAATTAATATTTTCAATGAAGGATAAATCAAGATGCAGGAGTGATACCCTGAGAGGAACACAAGGCAAATATTAATCTGCTTTTGAAGAAACATCAGATGAATACAGAATGAGAGACAATGTATTTAATCAAGAAGGGTAGATTATATTCTTCAAAAATGATAATGTCATAGAAGTCAAAGAGAGCTTATGAAAATATTCTAGATTTAAGGAAAACAAAGAAATGTGACAACTAAATGTACTACCTGGCCCTGCACTGGATAATAATCTAGAAGGAACCAACGCTATAAGGGATATTACTGGGTCAACTGATAATTTAAAATCAGATCAGTAAGTTAAATAAAAATACAGTAGCAATATTAAATTTACTGAAGTGGATAATTGTACTGTGGTTTCATAAAAACATATCCATATTTTTAGGAAATACACATTGCAATATTTAGGGGAAAAGCATTAGTGTATTTAACTTACCCTCAAATTAGGTAGATGATAGGTAGATATGCAGATCAATTAAACAGAGATAAAGCAAATGTGGTAAATAATAACAATAGATCATTTTGGGTAAATAGTACCACTTCACAATGTTACTATTTCTGCAGTTTTTCCTTAAATTTGAAATTATTTTCAATTCAAAGTAAAAATAATGCTTTTCATTTGATTCGTGTGGAGGAAGTAAATGCAGACATTGGCTGTTGAAAAGCTCATGATGAAGTGGATTAGAGCCTGCAAACCCCCCAGGGGCAGGGGACTTGTGATCAGCTTTGTTTGGCACCTTTGCTCCAAGTCACATTTCCATCTTCTGTATAAATCTCATGCCAAGTAAGGAGCGCATATTTTCCACCTCTGGTCTCTCTCTGTGTCACACTATAAATGTCAGAAATAATCCCATGCTTAATAAATTAAATCTGTTTCAGCACTTAATTATCTCCTTTTGTTCTCCCATATCACTTGTGTGTAGAAACACTTTAAGGGAAGAGCAAACAGAAAGCAAGTGACCATTTGCTCCTAACTTAAGCATGGTGTCATATTAGTGTCACTGGGGGAGCAGGGAGAAAGGCATCAAATGGGGTCTTCTTTTGGTCATCAAGGTCACTTTTCCCAATACATATCTCGTGTAACTTATTTCCCCACGTATTTCGTGTACTTGCTCTATGAAAATCGAGAAAGACAAACTCTACAGAATATACCACTTTGAAATTTTTTAAATTTCTTTTACATTCTTATTTTAAGCATCTCAAGTCACATTTCCACTCGGGTTGTAGAAGAGCAGGTTTGTTTGAAAAGGTTTCAAATTATTTTGAATAGATTTAGACCCTAAAGAAGATATGTCTTTACATCATGCCTCCCTCTCTCTCGTGTATACTTGCATGTACTGCATACATGTGAGCATATGATATGTGCAAAGTGCCTAGGCACTTTCACAGAAGTGATCACTCTGATCCTCAGTGTCAGCATTTGCTCCTGGTTGTAAAGAGGGGTTTGTAAACTGTCTTGGGGGAAAATCTCATATAAACTAGTTTGAAAAGAGTCTCCCACCTGAGAAAACACAAGAATGGTATAATGGCTTCTTGGCAATATCATGCGCAAATGTCTCCATCAGCAGAGTTCAGGAGAAGATAAGAAGGATTAAACTAATATTTGCTTATTTTATGCTTAATAATTCAAGGTGGAATTTTACTTCCTCCAGATGGTATGATTTCAGTGGTGATAGGAAAAACCTGCTGTCATCTCAAACCTCCTTTCTCCTTTTGCAGAGTTATCCTTAGAATTATTCATCCAATAAAAAGTTAGACTTCTTTCAATTTACAATTTGAATGCAGCAGAGTGTTGGTTCCAACTGATTCAACATGTACTTAGAATAAACCTCTCTCCTTCTTCTCTTTAAACCAGGCACATGCATTCTACTTGAACTGTGAGATGGGGGAGGACTAAGGTTTTATTCTTGCGTATCAGTTTGCTAAAATCCAAACCAATCAAATTCCTCAGATTAATAATGACTTTTGGCTTTAATAATAAATCTTACTTTTATCAAAGGACTTGCCTCTGAGTTTAAGTCCTAATATAAATCCAAGCAGCTTTATTTTAACATGATAACACATTTGGAAGTGATTTAAGTCGGTCTGGCTGTCTGCCTCTATACAAAAGGCTTATGTCTGCCGTGCATTCAGCCTCTCTGAGGTCCAGATCTGTGATGTCTAGTACATGCGCTGGTCAGTGTGGAGACAGGGGAATATATATAATCCCACTTAGACAAAAACCATTTTGGTGGTGGAGACACACATGTTAATAGATTAATGGTATAAACTTTAATAAATGCCAAATACATTTCAGATATAAACCAAGTTGAATGGGAAATGACAAGAATGAATACAGACAAGGAATTTGAACTGGTTTTCTGAAGGGTCTGGATAAGCTCTAGGTGAAGTATATGAGGAAGACGCCCCCACATATGAAACAATGTGCAAAAAACTCACAAGATTGAGAAGAGCATGGTGACTTTCAGCAGGTAGAAAATTGTGCGGTGGGGTGGCCACAGGGTAGGCTGGGAGTTGTGCAGGGAAGTGTGAATGGTCTCACATCCTAGTGAAGGAGGATTATGGCTGTATCGATCATGCCATGCGATAACAAACCACTTTGTTTTTCTGTATTCTGATGCTTTGGCATTTTAGAACCTTGATGACCTGGGAGAAACCACCTCTCCCAGGGATAGATGATTCCTACAGAGAATAAACTGCTTGCCTGTGAGCAGGCCTGTGACTTGCAACTAAGCAATCTCAAGTCCCACTTGTCTCCTTTTATCAGACTCCTGCAGCACAGGACACTATGTGCCCCCTGGAAATCACGCCAGGGGTAGCTATTGAACAAAGTGACGGATCACCCCTCTAACCCAGAAGTCAAAGCCCGCTCACCGCTGACCTGCCTTTCATGTTGCTTCCTATGAAAGTCACAATACTGACTCCTGCTCATGGTTCGCTCTGGTCCCTTCTGCCTCCTGACCAACGCTGGAGCTTCCCTGGGAAACCCAGCATGCCCCCTTTCTCTTTGGAACTATGAGCAACAAATTACCTTTTGAACAGTCATGTCCTGAGCCACTGGCCTCACTATACCTGAATAAAAACAAAATTATGGGCATATTTTACAACAGTGCCCTCAGACAGAGTAATACAACAGAAGCATGTAAGTACATAGAGCGTAAGACTGTTTTTACTGAAGGATAACTCTAATAACACTTCTAAGAATCACCTGGCATGAAGGAAGATCAAGATAACAAGTAGGAGGTAGTTACAATCTCAAAGAAAACAATAATGAGAGTTGAAGAGAATGACAGGGGGCTGGAACAACTTCTAAATAGAATCAATGTCACTGATACACATTTTACATCCTTGTACTTTATTTTTAGTTATTCTGTCTTACGTTCCTTTTCTTGATGTTACAGGGCAAACTCCTCTGATTTGTTCTTTTTTTTAAAAATATTTATTTATTTATGCATACAAGATCTGGGGTGTAGGCCAGAGGTGTGGGGGTGGTGAGAGGATTCACCAGAGACAGAGTGGGGAACATAACAGGCAGATTGACCGAAATACAGTGCTGAGGGGAGCAGCAGGCGAGATAAGAGAGGCCTGCTGTGCCATGTGGGAAGCTCCCTGGCCGAGGATTGAACTTGTGCTGCAGTGGCTCTGGATAGCTTCATAGTGCTGAGACTTAACCCCTTCTGCCACCAGGGAGGCCCCCCTGATTTGCTCTTTTTAATGAGCATGGGCTGGGATGGTAACACTCAAGTTTATTGGAAAAGCGTCTAAGAGAGAATGAGAGGATCACATAAGTGAAGACCAGAAGAACTCTCTGATAAACAAAATCCATGAGCTAAAGTATACAGAAACACTGGAATCCCATGTAGATCTTCAGAGATTCATGTTTGAGCAAAGTTCTAGTTCTCAGAGTTCTTAATATTTCAGACAGAGAAATATCTGGATAAGTTGAAAGTCTGGGAGATTTGGAAGTGTTAGAAATATTATAGGGTAGATTTATTATTATTATTATTATTATTATTATTATTATTATTATTTATGGCCACAGAACATGAACAGCCCTGCCAGCTTTTCCTCTACCCTTGCTGCAGACCTCTCACTTCTTGGGAGCCACATGGATTGATCCACCAGCCATGGTGTACAACCTAATATAAAAAAAAATACCAGCAGTAGTCCAAGCATAATGATAAAAAAGAGCCGTGGACAAAAATAATAGGCTACCCACTAACTCCAAAGTTGTTGTAACAATGGTTTCCAATAGATAACAGGAGGTGAAAAGGAGAGGGGAAATTACAAAGAGGAATGTGCTTATGAGGCAGTTGACCTTCCTAAATGCAGATCCAGTGTTTCAGCTCACATACTGCTGCCTTACTTCCTGAACCTTTTTTAAAAAGATTTATTTGTTTATGCATACAAGCTGGGGTGCAGGCCAGAGGTGTGGGGTGGTAAAGGGTTCACCAGAGACAGAGTGAGGAACGGAACAGGCAGACCCACCGAAATACACTGCTGAGGGGAGCAGCGGGCGAGGCAGGTGAGGTCTGCTGCGCCATGTGGGAATCTCCCTGGCTGGGCATGGAACTTGGGCAGCAGCTGCCGACAGCTCCATGGCGCTGTGTTTAACCAGCCTAACCTGTTGCACCACCAGGGAGGTCCATTTCCTGCACTTTCTTAACTAAGTAAAGAAGTTAGGGGAAAAGTGTTGTGTTTGTAGAGGTAATTTAAGGGTGCTAAGGGACTTAAGGTCCCAATTGCAATGGGATTTCATCAGGAGTGCTGCCTCTAGGGTCATTCTGGCAGAAGGGTACCAGTGGTGGGGGGGTGGACTGCAACCAGTTGGGAGGCTTGATATTAGGAAAGGCCCACGTAGGGATCCATTTCTAGAATAAAACGGAAATTAGATACACATTAGATATAGGAAAGTAGAAGACAGTGGTATGGGCCATACCATATAATCAGGGTGGTTTTATTGTAAAGAATAAATTGGGAGGTTGCTTTCTGGGCAAACAATAAGGGTTAGGATAAGATGTGAAGTATACAAACTTCTATGTCAGTGAGGACTTAGATATATCATCTCTGATTCTGAAAATAACCGTAATCTTCTTTCTAAAAGAAAAGAAAAGAAAACTGAAATGTGGAGGCAAATTAAATTTCTCAACATCAAGTGAAGGAGTGAGGGAATCAGGCATGCTTGCTCCACAACCTTGGCCTTGATTTCCATGAGCTTCAGATGATGATACTTTTTCACTGCGGGGTTGGAAGTGGCTTCTTGAAGATAATAATGCATTGGCTTAGTATAAAGGAATGATAGCCCCAGAGAAATAGCCCCAATGTCCTCCTGGAAGAATTTACATACAGAAATCAGAATTTCCACCTTGAAAAAATGATGGATCAGGGAAAAGGGACAAAATTTAACATGTAAGGGGGTTCAAGAGTGAGATGACATTTGAATGGAGTTGGAGGACTGGGCATAAGGCGAGCATAAATTAAGTTGGGTCATAAAGGAAATGAAGTCTGGCTTGGAAATGTAAAGAGGTGATTCTGGAGGCAGAGTCCTTCTATAACAAGAAAGAAAACTGAATTGCAGGGGAGGGAATTTTTTTCTCCTTTCTTTGTTAAATCCATTCTGCATACTTCCTTTCTAACCATAATGATGATCCACCCACTCCCACACATAAAAGGAGGTGTAGGAAGAATAATCTGGTTTATTGTTATTGTTTTTATGGTCTTCATTATTGGTCTGTATTCGAGCATGTGCTCCTTACAGTTCTTATATTTATACAATAGTCCATTATGGGTATAAATTGAACAGTATACACCATACCATGAATTAAAACTATTAAAGCTACATAATCATCAAAAACTCCTTGGTGGCTAATGCAAACAGTTTGATGGTAAATCAATAGAGAAACTGAAGCATAAATATGTTTCTGAATTGTCTTCACTAATTAGCTATACATCCTTACTCAAGATGTACCGGTACTCCTAAATTGTTCCTCTGCAAGGTATAGTATTTTTAAATGTATTTAAATATTAAAATGTTTAAATCTTAAACATTTTTCAGAATGTAAATCTCCTTAAACTCTTCCAAGTTCACTTCTCAAATCTTCATTTGAATTATACTGCTCATACCTGGGAAGGTCATTGAATGTTCTGTTCTTTTCTTGGTTATCCAATTTTGGGTTTATTTAAAGATTAAAGTAAAATACAATAACAAAGACAAAAGAACAACCAGGAAAAGGCAAGTCAAGAGAGAAAAGGCTAAAAATTTAAATAACAATGTGCAATGAATAAAATCAAGTCCCAAGACCTGTATTGGGAAGCGTACTGGATATTAAAAGGTAGCTGTGTGCTAGTCCATCCTTCTTCACTCTCCCCTCATCCACCTCCTCTGTTTCACAAACTGTGGGATAACGGACTTGTGATTATCCTTAGCAGACTTGCAGATTTCAAGATCCCCACTTCTTTCTTACTTGTAACTGTGAAAAGATGGGAAAAGTCCTAATTTTAAGGATGTGCTTGTACAGGATTGGGGTGTAGGGCCAGAGGCGGCAGGAAGGGTTGCAAGAGTTCTTAACCTGAAAACTGATCTGCATTTCCCTCAACCCTATCCTGTCCCTTGCCCCAACCTCTGCAATAGGGTTTCCTGGTAGTGCCTGCCTCACACAATTGAAGGTATCACTCTGGTCGCTGACATTTTCATTTCATACTCCAGCCTACCTCTGGCCATTAAGATCCTTTGGTCAGACCAACCTTCTGAATGTGAACAGGAGCAGACCTTGATTGCTTACCAAACAGCGTTCATTCTCCTCTTTACTTTCAGACAGAGCACAAATCATATACAGAGAGCTATCCTCCACCTTGAAATCCACATACTTTTTAGTCATAGAGAGTAAAACCAAGGTGATTTAAACTCATAATGGACTAAACAAGTGTTTTTTTAAACTGTGGTGCAATGACCGGCTGTATTAGCATCCTTTGGGGAAACTCGGGCAGAGATTTTAATCAGCCCTTTAGGTAACTCTGTTGCAAGCTACATTATGAGAACCACTGGTCTAAACTGAGGCCCCCTTTATTCTCATGTGTAGTTCAATGAAATCAGTAGATTGAAACTGGGGCCTATGTACACTCTAGATTCCACTGGGGACCTCTGTCGATGTCTGGAGACATTTTTAATTCTTACACCTAAAATTGCTCATTTATTTCCTGAATCACTCCTACTTTTATTCCCAGGTTAATTGCTCTGCTTTATCATCTTGGTCAGTGGTTCTTGAAGTGCAGTTATTGGATCAGCAATACCAGCAACTCCTGGGAACTGATTAAAAATGCAAAATTTCCAACCTTGCCCTAGACCCACTGAAACTGACACTCTGGAACTCTGAGGAGGACTCAGCAAGTTGTATTTTCACAAATCGTCTGGGTTATTTACTTCATTGGTTGAGAATCAGTGATAATGGTTGCTTTCTTTGAGGGCCATGTAGAATTTACTTTCATTTTAATAGTCTATATCTGGTCTCTAAGTTGCCACATCGACACTTCTAGGTGAAATTCAAATAGCCTGACTCAGCAGTTCATTTGTTGTAAGACAGCAGACCCCCACACTGAGCCTTTGATCAGTAGACTCTTGTCCACCAAGGAGACAGACACATCTAATCCAAATGTGTCACCACAAGTGACATAGTCCTTGCTTGATCCTTTAAAACTCCCCTGCCCTGGCCCCTTGGTGTCCACTGTGGGATGCCCCTTGGTTGTGCAGCTGAATCATGGCTCCTATTCTTGAATCAGCACTTTCCCAATCATCTGGCAGCTGATTATTTCTCTCTGATTGACAATTATAAACAGCATACTGTTATGTAGCCAGTGTGACGATTCTTGATGTTTCTGGCCAGTACATGTTTTCAGTTGTTGAGGTTCCTGCCCTGTTAACTGTTAATTTTTTTAATTGTCTTTACAATATTTATTCTCATATATTTTGTAGTTCTGGTTGTCCCTCTATAATTGTAAAGAGTTGGTCTTGTATGGAGTTGTGTAGGTCTATTTTCCCCAATAGTCAACTGTGTGTTTTTTATCAAGGATGAGGGCATTGGAATAGCCAGTCCACAGTTTAGGATAATTAGCAGCAGGCAGAATGGGGCTTTGCATGGAAAGCATGTCATCTTGTGTATTTCCCTTTCTTGATTATAGTGGAAGCTCACAATTACCACCACACTGCCCCAGACCTTATCCAGCCAGACACTCATTTTCTTTATAGGAAGTTTAGTCTTTTAACCCAGAGGCAGCTGCTATCTCCTCTTGCTCAAGAATTTAGAGAGTTGCTTTATGGTTAGACTGGTTTTGTTCTTTCTGCATCTTCCTGATGTATATCTTGATAATAGTGCTTCATAAGCTATTCAGATTTTTGTATAGTCCTGCTAAAATGTAGTCTTTTTCAGTAAGTAGGATGGGACCTAAGATTTTGCATCTTCAAAAGTTCCCAGGTGATGTCCCAGGACTAGTAAGGCTTTAATTCAGTTCCCTGAACATTGGCCCAGGGCCACTGCTGCTATTTAAATTTACCTATTCTAATCTTCCAGATCCTCCAGTTCTGTTCCTAATGATGTTGCAGGCACTTTTTCATCTGTGTGTTGTTTGAACTTGAGTTTCTTCTATTCTTATCACCCCACAGCTTTTCCTCCTCTCTTCAATATCACAATATCCAGTATGCTGAGAGAATAGAACTATCTTGTTTTCCCAGTTCTCTGTTGTTATACTAGTATTTAAAGCTTATATTGACTAGGAGATGAAATAGATTCCAGTGCTAGATACAATTAATTTTGTCTTTTGTATAAAAATTGCATTTCCAGGTTTTCCTTCCCTTACAGTATTGTCTTGCCAGTAGGTATGCTGGAAGGCATTTTCCCATTTGCTTAAGAATCATTTTCACCACATATCTTAATTAACTTGTCTTTGACATCTTGTGTTAACTGTCTTGGTTCTCTAGCCTTTAAGAGTTTGTGATATTGAGGCCTCCCTGGTGGTGCAATGGGTTAAGCACAGCACTGTGAAGCTATCCAGAGCCACTGCAGCACAAGTTAGATACCAAGTCAGAGAGCTTCCCACATGGCGCAGCAGACCTCTTCTGCCTCACCTGCTGCTCCCCTCAACAGTGTACTTCAGTCAATCTGCCTGTTCTGCTCTCCACTCTGTTTCTGGTGAATCCTCTCACCACCCCACACCTCTGGTCTACACTCCAACTTGTATGCATAAATAAATAAATATTAAAAAAAATATTTTGTGATATTGAGTCAGTCCTCTGGACCCTCCGCATATGCTCACTCTGGCCCCTTGAATAGCTTGTCACTTCCCACAATACTGAGAGAAAGGAAGAAAACTATACCCCAGTCATCCTTACAGTCATTGGGGAGTATCAACCATATCTTACAAATTGTACATCTTGTGATGTGTCCTGGTTCTAGTTCTTTTGCTCCAAGACAAAACTGGTCCCCAAAGGGCAGCATCAAAGTTATGGTTCAATGAAACAAGCAGAAAATAAGTCTGTCCCTCCTTTGCAGTGGAGGTACTTTTGATATTTTCTTTCTTGAGGATGGCTTCCTTTATGAAAGCATACATGTGAGTCTTCGAAAAAATAAAATCAAAGTTGAAAGCTAGTTGTATAAAATTAACAAGTTTTCAGGCAGAGAGTGAATAGTCTTCAAAACCTCGTAGACTGAAATCTCAGCTAGCAGCAAATCTCCTTGAGGAAGGGCTTCATCTTCATCGCCAAGCCGCTTCTAATTGCCTCTTTGTCATCCTCTGATTAGAACCAGCAGCAGCTGGACCATCGAGGTGCTCTGGATATAACAAGGTTTAGATACTGGCTTGGCAGAGCAATGTGGTTTTCCAAAAACTAATAAGGATGAACCTGGCATCATCTATCACTGATCGGTGGCTTTATTCTTGGCTCCCATTTCATGTTCTGCCACATTTCATTTACTACTCTCTTGTTCCAGATGACACTGATGATGCCGAAAGTCCATGAGGTGCGAGTGGGGGATGAGGGGACTGTGGTTAGCAAATGTGGTTCTAGCAGTCTTTGTGTGTATCTGACCTTTTTCTTTCAAATAACCTGTGTAAATCCAAACCAGTCAATGAACCCAGATAAATGACTGTATTAAGGGAGACAATGAAATTAGGTGAGCAAATTCCAATACAAGGAAAAATTGATATGGTGGCTCAGTCCACACCAACCAGTTCTGCAGTTTGTCTAAGTGGCTTCATTGGGTGATGTTGAACAACTAGAATCGGATGATCAATTTTCTTACATGAAAGTATGATGACTCTTTGATCTCACAGGTTATTTTCAGAAGATTGGCGAGAGTGTTATGACTGTGAACATCAAAAAATATGCTCTGTGTGTCTTCTTTCTAAAATGTGGTGAAAAAAAAAAAAAAAACAAACCCCACTGAATATCATGTCCTAGCTGACTCATCGAAAAACCTAAGACAGCAATGCTTTATTTTTCCAAGGAAACTGTTTCATGTACCTCTCCATCAACATTTGTACTTGCTCTTTTCTCTTGTTCCTAGAATTTCTTCCCCCAAGTTCAAAATTATGCTTTCTATTCTAGGTTGGCTCTCGATCCAGTTTCAGCATTATCTGTGCATTGAATAATGATTGCAAGCTCTATCTCAGGATTTAATGAAACCTTCTTTGCCCGATCCTTCTCTGCCTCTTTATGTTTCAAATAGATTCAGACAAATCATGAAGGGAACCTGGGAAGGAGGTAGAAGAAGCTCTCTCTCCAGAATACTCTTCTGTGCATCCATTTTCCAGAGACTTCTATTTTTTGTCTTTCAGCATGCTCCCAGGTTATTATTCTACAAAACTGTATAACCTTTTATTCAGGAGTGTTGCACTTATTGATGTGCAAAATGATCCCCAAATCTCAGTGATAACACATCAGATATCTATTTCTCATTTACATAAAGTCCAAATAGAGGTTTTGGAGGGAGAAGAAAAACCTCACAGTTGGTAGGACCCTTCCTAACAGAAACTGCTATTTCAACATGTGGCTTCTAAGATTACTTTTATCTTTCAGAGATGCCAGTAGGTAGGGAAGGAGTATAGCAGGAGGAGGATTTTTATACTGGCCTTTAAAGGCAGATGTGGTTACCTGACTTCAAGTGAGACTAGGAATTTAGCCTTATCATGTGCTCAGGATGAATGAGAAACATTTTTTAAAGATTTATTTATTTATGCATACAAAAACTGTGGTGCAGGCCAGAGGTGTGGGGTGGTGAGAGGATTCACCAGAGACAGAGTGGGGAGCAGATGAGGCGAAGTGCACTGCAGAGGGGAGCAGCAGGCGAGGCAGGAGAGGTCTACTGCACATATGGCAATCTCCCTGGCTAGGGATCGAACTCCTGCTGCAAGTAGCTGTGGAGAGCTTCATAGTGCTGAGACTTAACACATTGCTCCACCAAGGAGGCCCAGAATGAGAAACAATTTAGTAAATTGCTTGCCAGTGTTAGCCCATGCCTCCTTAATGAAAAGAGATCTGAACTGGGTCAGAATAAAGAAGGCATCACTGTCTTAAAATTTTCTTTATGAATCATTTGGCAACATCCATAAAAGCTGAAAATGATCTCTTAAATGTACATATTTTCTAATCTGAGATGGGGAACACAGGTAACTACTGACTTGAATTACTTAAAATAAGGTAGTTATACTTTCCTGCAAACTGCTATTCCTCCATCATCATATGAGTATTCTTCTGGAAAAAAATATACTTTATTTATAAA
Organism: Scalopus aquaticus; assembly: GCA_004024925.1. Classification (NCBI taxonomy): domain Eukaryota; kingdom Metazoa; phylum Chordata; class Mammalia; order Eulipotyphla; family Talpidae; genus Scalopus; species Scalopus aquaticus. Next base: position 23,172 of record PVIJ01006464.1, on the reverse strand, counting down.
ATGCCGTCACACTATTTTCTCACATTTTTTTTTTAAGATTTATTCATTTATGCATACAAGAACTCGGGTACAGGCCAGAGTAGTGAGAAGATTCACCAGAGACAGAGCAGGGAGCAAAACAAGCAGATTTACTGAAAGACACTGCTGAGGGGAGCAGCGGGTGAGACAGGAGAGGTCTGCTGTGCCATGTGGGAATCTCCCTGGCCAGGGATCGAACTCCTGCTGCAGTGGCTGTGCATAGTTTCATAGTGCTGAGACTTAACCCGTTGTGCCATGAGGGAGGCCCTGTTTCCTCACTTCTAAGCACTCATTAACATCCAGCAATTTATTTAATGTACCAGTCACTTAATTATTATTGCTTCTATTTTTATCCCTTTGTCTTAATTTTTATGTCTATGAAATAACTCCCCAATATACATCTTATACAAATCACTGCCATAAAATGTTAAATATCCAGGTGCCTGATGATTATTTTCAAATGGACATCTTAGAAATATTTCAAATTCAACATACTAATTTCAAAATTTTCATTAACATATGTATATGTTAACTACATTTATTATTTCCAGAAATTCTCTATGTAGCCTGTTTTAAGTCATGAAGCAGTAACTAGGATGAGATTTACTCCTCTGCCGGGGGGGGGGGGGAATAACAATAACAATGAAAAAACAAACTGTCAAGTGACACATGTTGGTGATATCAAGAGAAGTAAAGCCACCAGAGTGAGCCCTCAGAATTCCTGCACTTATTATTGAAGGCATTTTTCTGGACCACAGCCCAGAGAATTAAGCACATCAAAAGGGTGTTAATGAATTGAATGAATAGAGAACAAAGTCCAGGATTCAAAATGTATAGATAAATGCAGAAAAGCTTTCAGAAATGTTCATTTCTTGAATGGTTAATTGGATTCTAATTTGCATATAATACATAGGAAAAAAAAATTTCTAAAGAAAAGTTACAAAACTAACAATTCCCAGAGTTCATATAGGGTTGGGAGATGTTTGAAGTCTGTTTGGCTAGACAAGATAAACTCTACTAAACATACTGAGCAATCATTAACAATTAAAAATTGTCACTTATTAGCACTATGACTAAAATTGTACCAGGATAAAGATTACTCAGATCCACCTTAACCAAGAATAAACACAAGTATAGAATTGATACACTTAATCAACAAAAACTTCCTACCCTGATTAAACAAACTTCAGCAGTCTTTAAAGTCATTTAAGTAGTCCAAGTACTCAGCAATATTACAACATGATGTTTAGCACCTAAAAACCTTATTAGACAAGCAAAGATGCAACTAATTGCGATTTACAATTAGGTAATATTCAATCATTAGAAAAAATTCATAAATGAGTGAATTAATGGTTTCCCTAGTGGCACAAGGGGTTCAGTCTCAGCATTATGAAGCTATCCAGAGCCACTATAGCACGAGTTCTATCCCCAGCCAGGGATCTGACCCACATGGCATGGCAGACCTTTCCTGTCTCATCCGCTGCTCGCCTTAGCAGTGTATATAAGTCTATCTGCCTGTTCTGCTCCCTATTCTTTCTCTGGTGATTCCTCTCACACACATTCCCCCACCCCACACCTCTGGTCTACACCCAGATTGTATGCATAAATAAATAAATCTTAAAAAAATAGAGTGAATTAGTAGATGAAAAAAACTTAAAACAGTTGTATCATAATAGGCTTATAGATTTTAATACACTTTTGTTTTAGCAGTTTAAGTTTCATAATGAAATTGAGAGGAAGATGCAGAGATTTCTCATATACTCCTTGCTCCCATACATGAATAGCCTCCCCTATTATCAACATTCTCCACAGTGGTACAATTGTTACAATTAATAAGCTTATATTACCACATAATAATGACTCAGAGTGCTCATAGTTTACATTGTGGTTAATTCTTATTTTTGTATATTCCGTGAGATTGTACAAAATTATAATATATATCTTTCATTATGGTATCATACAGTGCATTTTCACTACTTTAAAAATCCTCTGTACTTCGTATATTCATCATTCCCTTCCTCTCAGAATCTCTGATTTTTTTACTTTATCAGAAGGTCCTGCAGTTGAAATCATATATTATGTAGCCATTTCACATTGTTTTCTTTTACTTAGTAATATGCATTTAAAGTTCCTCCATGTCTGTTCATGTCATGATAGCTCATTTCTTTTTAGCACTGAATGATATCACATTGTCTAGATGTATCAGTTTATTTATGCACTCCTCTACTATTGGACATCTTGACTGCTTCCAAGTTTTAACAATTATGAATTAAATCTTCTATAAACATCCATGTGCAGGTTTTTGAGCAAACATAGGTTTTCAGCTTTTTTGGGTAAACATCAAGGAGCATGATTGCTGGATTATGTAGTCAGAATATGTTTAGTTTTGTTCAAGCAAACAAACAGTGAATATCTTCCAAAGTGTTGGTATCATTTAGCATTCTCACAGCAAGTTATAGGAGTTTCTATGGCTCCATATTCTATCAGCCATTGTTTTTTTCAGTGTTTGCATTTTGTTCATCCTAGTAGGCCAAAATAGTAGTATCTTATTGTAGTGGCATGTTACTATTGTTTAATTGCCTTTGCACGTATGATGTTAAATGTTTATTTTCGTGGTTGTCATATGTATGTATTTGTGATGAGTCATGTCTTAAGGCCCAGACTCTACCCACAAGATGACAGAGATTTTTATCACCTTCTCCCCTAGACACAGCTATTAGAGAAGAATCTCTGCTCAAAGGAAGATTTGGAAACTCCCTGACAGAATACCAGGAATTCTCAATGGAGGGTTTTCACTAATGTTGGTGGCTACAGGGAAGGAGAGAGAAGAAGCAAAAGGGAATGTGGCCATGAGGTTAGTCATCCATAGCTCTACAGGGTACAGTGAAATCACTGAAGGGAGTTTTCAGAAAGAGAGTACAGACTCATGTGGATGGGAGACTGGCCTAGGTCATTAAGAGTTCTGCAGAAGATGCAGATAAAGACAGTTGCCCCTGCCCTACTCCCTGCAGAAAGAGAATATAGACTTAAGGTGGAGCCATGCAGGATTCAATTGCAAGTCCAATATCAATGAGAAGAACAGATGGGAGAGAGATCTTGCCACTTCCTTGGAAAGAATCAAGCAGGTGCCCAGCAATTGCAGTCCAAGAGACTCACACCTGTGGCAGAAGTGATGGTGTTTCCAGTGGTGACAACCTTGTGGTCAGTGCTTGATAGATACACAGGACACACAGCTCAAATTAAACAACTCCTAATTGAGAGGGTCAATTGAATCCTGAAGATTGAACCTGTGGAACATACTTTGGTGTCCTTGCCAAGAGATACTTGGTAAAACATGACCCACCACAGCAAGGAGATGGGGTGGGATGTTAGAATAACTAAAACACTAATGGCCCTTGCTTTGAAGAGAGGATGGAGGCAGAGGTAATCTACTACTTTGGAGTCACCTTTAAGCCTCAAAAAGATTGAATATTTAAGCACCAATGTCCACTCCTGCTTCAACCTCCCATCAAGGTGAACAAAAAAGAGAAATGAGTAAAACTAAACCTACATTGTTTCAATACCAAAAAAGCAAATAATGCAATACACATGCCAAGGAAGCAAGAATAATCCAAAAATAAGATAAAAATCTGAAATGAGACGTTTAGCGACGTATATGAAGGACACAGAACCAGAGGAACTTACAGTCAAACACTTAACAGTGTTAAGGAAATTAAATTAGGTATTGGAATATTAGTCAAAGACATATAAGCAGGTACAGAATCTCAGAACTAAGAGGTCCAGGAACAAAAACACTTCTTCATAAAAAAGTGTCACAGGGCTGATTGAAAATATTTTTTTTTTTTAAAAGTGACTGAAGAAAATGAAGAAAAACAAGGAAAATATTTCAAATAGAACTGAACTGGCAGAAGAGAAAATTTCAGAACTAGAAGGCTTAAAGCTAAAAAACACCGAACTGGAGAAAGAGGAGAAAATGATTTAGGAAAAATAAAGGCATTCTATGAGAAATATCAGATTAATTACAAGAGAAAATACAAACATAATGAGTATTACAGAAAAGAGAGAAAAGGGAACAGAGACCTTATTCAATGAAATAATAGCTTAGACTTTCCCAAGTGAAAGAAATAAAATACTAATGAATGCTCAGGAAGCAGAAAGAACACACACATTTCTAAATTCAAAATGAGCTACAACAAGACATATTACTGTTAAATTATGAAAAATAAAATATAAAGAAAAATGTTACAGGTGCCAGGAAAAGAAAAAAGGTAATTGACAAAGGCATTTACATTAGACTTTCATTGGATTTTATGCTAGTCACACTCCAGGCAGGAGGAGAGTGGAATAAATGTTCACAATCCAAAAAGACCAGAACTGTAAGCCAAGAATAAACTATCTTGCAAAATTGTCATTCATTCATTATATCCCAGAAAACAGAAACTGAAGTAGTTTAGTACTACTAGAACTTCTCTACAAGAAATGTTGAAAGGAGTTCTATGAGAAAAGAAAAAAAAATCCCTATCAAAAAATCCCTATCCCAATCAAAAAATCCCTATAATTAATAGAGATCAGAATCATGAACAAGAATATTACAGGCAAAAAATGCTAAAGTTAAGTATGAAAAGGACAGAATCTGTATAATAAATGTTGAAAAGGTGATATTAATTCCTAAAGGACTTTTTAAAATGTGGTAAGTTTGTTATAACCACTAACCAAAAATCTAACCAAAATAGAGTAACATAGAAAAAGAAATGAAACTGAGAGCATCACTGAAGAAAGCAATCCAAACAAAAGAACAGAAAGAAATAAATAGGGAAAAAAAAAAACTAAAACAATATAAATAACCAAAGAACAAAATGACAATAAATAAGTTTCATATAATAATAACCATCCTAAATATGAAGTGCCTAATATCGCCAATTAAAAGCGACAGAATGACAAATGTAGTTAAAAAGTTCCAGCCATGTATATTTTGTTTATAAGAAATGCATACTAACTAAAAGACAAAACAGAGTTATAGTGAAAGGTTGGAGAAAAATGCTTCAAGCAAATCACTGTGAGAAAAAAAGTAGGAACTGCTATTATCATAACTGATAAACTAGATTTTCAGCCAGAAAAAGATAATATGGACAAAGATGGACATTAAATAATTATCAATGAAGCAATTCATCATGAATAACTGTCATTAATATTTATACACCTAACATAGGAGCACCTAGTTATATAAAACAACCATTAATATACCTAAAATAACATATTGATAAAAGCACAATTATTGTTGGAGACATCAGCACACAACTGACATGAAGGGATAGATCATCCAGACAGAAAATTAACGGGAATATAAAGACTTTAAATGAGTTGTTGGACCAGATGAACTTGATAGTCATTTAAAGAGCATTCCATCCTCAAAGAAATGAATAAACATTCTTTTTCAGGTGCACAGTGGAACAGTCTCAAGAATAGATCATATGTTGGGACATAAAACATGTCAGAGAAAACGTATGAAAATAAAATTATATTAAACAACTTTTCAGTTCATGATAAAAAAAAGTAGAAATAAACCACAAAAAGAAACCCAGAATAAATCAAAATACGTGAAGAAAAAATTCAAACACCTCCTGGTCCAATGAAGAAATCAAAGAAATTCAAAGGTATCTAGAGACTAAAACGAATAGAAAGACAAGATACCACATGCTGCAGGTTGCTCTTGAAGTATTGCCAAAGGGAAGTTCATTACATTGAAAACAGAACAAAAAACAAAAAAAAAAAGGAAAAGAAAAATCTCAAACAATATAATTCTATGGCTGTAAGAACTATAAAAATGAAGACAAACAAATATCAAAATCAGTAGAAGAAAGGAAATAATAAACAGTCCAAAAAAATCAATGGAACCAAGATCTGTTTCATTGAAAAAATGAATAAAATTAACAGGCTCTTACATAGGCTCACTAAAAATGGAAAAGAGAAACGCCAAATAAATAGAATTAGAAATGAAAGAAGGAAAATTACAATAGATGCTGGTAAAATATAAAGAATCATAAGAACCTACTATGCAATCAAACTGGACAGCCTCTTAGAAATGGACAAAATTTATTTATTTATTTATTTTAAAGATTTATTTATACATACAAGCTGGGGTACAGGGCAGAGACGTGGGGTGGCAAGAGGGTTCACCAGAGACAGAGTGGGGAGCAGAACAGGCAGATCAGAAACACACTGCTGAGGGGAGCAGCGCGCGAGGCAGGAGAGGTCTGCCGCACCATGTGGGATTCTCCCCGGCTGGGCGACCAACTCGCGTCCCACTGCCAACAGCTGCACAGCGCAGCACTCAACCGCTGTGCCACCAAGGAGGCCCTTGAAATGGACAAAATTTCGTATCATACAACCTTCTAAGACTGAACCAAATGGAAATATAGTGCTTAAATAGCTCAATCATAAGTACAGATATTGAAAAAGTAATAAAAAGCCTACCTAAGAAAAAATGTCAGATGTCTTCTCCAGAGAATTCTAACAAACCATCAGAGAGAGCCTAATACCTATCCTACTCAGACTTTTCAAAAATTCAAAGAGGGCAGAAATCTCTGTAACACATTCTCAGAGGCCAACCTCACTCTGATCCCAAAACCAAGCAAGGCCAGGATACACAAAAAAGACATTGGTACACAGGACAATATCTCTGTTGAACATTGATGCAAATATTTTTAACAAAATACTAGCAAAAACATAACAATATATTAAGAGAATCATCCACCATGATCAAAAATGTTTCATCCCAGGGACTATAAGGCTGATTCAATCTACACAATAAATCAATGTCTTTCACCAGATTAACACAAAAAGAAAAATGTGGCAAGTAGTCACCTTAAAACATCACCAAAAAACTTGAATATTTATCACCAAAGGAAAGTGTCTGAATGCCAATATGCACATAATAAGTTTACTACAATGATTAGTCATCAGGAAAGTGCAAATTAAACTATTTCACATACCTTAAAATGGCCAAAGCTAACAAGTTTGACAATACTAAATGTTCACAAGAGTGCAGAGCAACTGGAACTCTCATACATTCTTAGTGGATGGCACAATCTCGAAATATGTAACTTCCTATATCACTAAGGGGGACAGGGGAAATAAGTAGTATTAAATCATCTCCATAAAAGGCAGAAAAGGGCCTCCCTGGAGGCACAGTGGTTAGGTACTGCGCTGTGGAGCTGTCAGCAGCGGCGATGCAAGTTCGACACCCGGCAGGGGAGATTCCCACATGGTGTGGCAGATCCCTCCTGCCTCACCCGCTGCTCCCCTCAGCAGTGTATTTCTGTTGATCTGCCTGTTCTGCTCCCCACTCTGTCTCTGGCGAACTTCTCACCACCCCATGCCTCTGGCCTGTACCCCAGCTTGTATGTATAAATAAATAAATCTTAAAAAAAAATAAAAATAGAAAACAGAAAAATAAAAAAAACGGTTGTTTAAAGAATTCAGTTTGGTTTTGAAGACACCTGCTCAAATTCTCTATCTACCATATCCTAACTTGAATAAGTTACTTCTTACACCCATTATCCAACTCAGTTCCCTCATCTACTTTTATGGGTTTAATAATTATACTTATCTCGAGGTATTGTTAAAAGGTTAAATAAAATCATGAACATAAAATGCTTAACCATGAATATAATATGAAGTATTCAGTAAATCCAAATATTTTTATTAGTTTTACAATATATATTTTTAAAGATTTTATTTATTTTTGTGTAGAAGAATTGGTATGCAGGCCAGTGTGTGTGTGTGGGCGGGGGTGGGCATAGGGGCATATGAGAGGATTCACCAGAGACAGAGTGGGGAGCAGAACAGGCAGATCTACTAAAATACACTGCTGAGGAGAGCAGCAGGAGAGAAAGGAGAGCTCTGCTGTGCCATGTGGCTTAGCTCCCTGGCCAGGGATTGGATTCAGGTCTTCATGGTGGTAGCACTGAAACTTAACCTCTAAGCCTCCAGGGAGGCCCCCAGTATTCCAATATTAAGAAGGATATAATTAAGCAAAATTTTTATTCTCTCCCAGAACCATGTTAATATTCTACTTACTACTTTACCCATGTTGCCATTCCACATTTATTTTCGTGTTAATTTGCTTTATTTTTCTGTGGGATATAAGGCATGCACGCTGAAGCCACTGCTACTTGGCCCATTCCTGATCCTGGCACCAGCAACCACTGGCCTGTGGTGGGAGCTCATTGTTCCTTTGCGGATGATTGAGTAGATGTTCTAGGACCTCAGGAAGAACATTCCTCATGCTTGCCCTCTGGGGAACTTCTGTTTTCAATTCCTTTCAGATCTTCTTCCTGTGGGATAAATGGCTTTGTCCCTCAAAAGGACTTTTGGGTTTTGTTGAACATAACCCAAAGGATTTCTGGGGGATTAAGGACCCTTTTCTTGCAGTCTTGCTGTGTCAGGATGGGTGTTCAGAATGTCCTCGTAATGGGAGGCAGGTGGGGGCAGGCGGCACACGAGTGAGAGCCTGAGAATTACTGTGTTATGCAGGCCCTCTCTTATTGCTTATTTGACTGCCTGCCTTAAAGACACCCCTTTTTCATGGCATCTTTCAACTGAGACTATTAAACTATTTAAACTATTCGAGGTACTTATCTCTGCTGAGGACATATAAATGTCCCCTAAAGAGGTCCTATAAAATTGGATCATTCTACAAAACTCCCACTTTTCTTTTTTTTGGAAGAGAAACTGTCTGGAAAAGGTTTTATATGTTGCCTTACATCGTGAGGTTAAATTGGGAGAGAAACAGAACAAGAACCCCGGTCCCTGAACTTGTTACAGGAAGTTTCAACTGATTTAAGATAGGCTCGTGGGCTTTGAAATATCAGCCCCACCCTGCTTCCTCCATTCTTTTTCATATTTGAATTGTGGAGGCTGTACACCGTGGGATCAGTCCAAATTCAGTATTTGTATCTCCCAACATTTATGTTGGCCACAGTACTGAGCATAGTGCTATTTATACAGATGTTATGTGCCTAAAGATGCTCACTCAATATTGATGAAGGCATAAAAGAATGATGGCCCCGTTTTGCTTATATTGGCAAATATACTTTAGCGGGGGCTCTTTGATTTGTTTTGAAAGTCTAGAGCGCTACAGAAGTGTCTTCTGTAGCTCTGACATATAAATGCTTGCTTTAAAAGGACTTAACATTTAGTTGAGTTTTATTTGTCTCTTCCAAAAGGAATGTCGGCAGTTACACACAGAGATGTGTGCCTAATTAACTATTATTTTATCTTCCCCTGAATTCATAACACCCACCTAGCAGCTGCCTTGGTTCTCACAGAAGCCAACATGATTGTAGGGAATTAGTTTTTATTACATTTGGACCAAACAGAACAGGTTTGAAAGGGTAATTGAAGTCTGTGGAAAGCAGAACTGTGTATTTTTCCCCTCCCCTCCAGAGATTATCCAATAAAATGGTTTTTCATTTTGCACAATAACCAGGAATTGGCAGGTCAGCAACCTCCGTCACTGCTGTGCTCTCACCCTGGTGGCCAACGGGCCAGCTCTCTGAGAGAGCAATAATTAAAACCCTCAGGAAGGCACAAGCAGGCAGGAACAACAATGGAATTAGGGAGTTCTATAATTTAGGGGACTCAAAAATAAATAGTGATTTTTATTAAATATGCTGAATTATCCTAACAAGCAGTTTTTCAATTTCAGCAACACTTGGAATTTTATCTTCTTAACTTCATCCAAAGTATTTCATTCTTCCCCTGGAATGAAATATTAGCAATAGAAGCACCATTCTAGTTAGTCTCCATTCAACCCCAAACTTTAATAGAAATAACCTGTCGGCTTTGATTGAGTGTGATATCACTATAGGAGCCTTGAATTTAAACTGAGGGATAAAGAAAATTGCATCGTGTGTGAAGCCAGTTTGACTAAAATGGAAATTTTACTTCAGTCCCATCTGGCTGTCAAAGGGCCACTTCTAATACTTTCACAAAGCAATTTACTTTCGCAGCAAAAAATAAAAAATAGAAACTGAAAATGCAAAAAAACAAAAAAAAAACTAACTAAACAAAACCTAAGTCTTCTTTGCAAGTTTGAATTCCTGCTCTGCATCTCTTCAGGGTCTGGGAGTGAGCAAGAATCACTCACTTTCCTACTAGGTCCAACTCCCATCTGTTACTAAGCAATTCCATTTTCTTGGGTTTTAAATTTTTTAAAATAAGAAAAAAAGCATTCTCTCATAGAAACTCTTAAATAATCTGTCAAATATTTTCATTAAAATGGGATACACAGTTGCTTCCAGGTTTTGGAGAGGGCAAGACAGGGTTTGTGGTGAACACTGAGCAGTTGGCAAAGGACATGGATCCTTCCAGGCTTGTGGGTCATGTCTAGGTTTGTTTGAAGTCTTGAGGATGCATTTCATACCCAAGACTGAACATCTCAGCACAGATTCCTTGGGAACTTTTTGAAGACCCTAAAGGAAAATGCCGTTTTGGTGACAGCCACGTGTGAATGTGTGCAAAAGTTGGGAACTCTGATGTAGAGGCCGTGGACAACGGAGGGGACGAATGGGAGGAATGGGGGCATTTTGTTGATATCACAGAAGTTTTTCAAAAGGCATCTGCTCCATAGTGTTACTGAACACCTTGATTATTCTATTCCACGATTCATTGCAGTCTTTGCAGAAACATGATGAAGAAGGTAGATGTAGTGATAGACACATACTTCAGAAATAGGCTCTGTTTGCCTATCAAAAAGTAAAATGTCAACCTACAGATACCAGAGAAACAGAGATAAAAATGTATCAAGTTAAGCGACATGTTCTATTTGAACTCTTTCTTTGAAGAGTTTTAGTCAGTTAAAGAAAGCAGAGGCAGTATCTATACACGCTACCTTCGGATGACTCTCTCTCTCTCGCCCTACCACCCACACACAACGGTGGACATACTTACTTCTTACTCTCCAAAGCAAAGTACAGACTATAAGGAACAAAATGCAGGCTCATTGGAGGATTTGTCTCTCAGGCCTCCTAGAGGTCTGAACCTTACTACAGTGTATTCTAAGAACAGACACAGAAATAAATGAGAAACTTGAAAGCAGGCATTATTGTCCATTTTCTAGATGAGGAAGCTGATACTTTGATACTGGGAAAGGTACACAACTTGCCTAACTAAGAGCAACCAGTTGGTAAGGGGTGGGGCTGGACTAGAACCCTCATTTCTTTTATTCTGCAGTGCATACTCTTCTGTGCTGTGCTCTCTCTCTTCCCAGGACTGTCTCTTTCCAACAGCTTCCCAATGGGCACCTGCACCCCCCACCCAGTTCCAAGAGTTTTCTGCATGGAATACTAAGCCATTCTTTTCAATTTTCAGGATGTAGTTTACCCACTACTTATCTTCTTTCAACATTGACATGTCCAACTCGCCACACTTACAAGACGGTGCCCTCCAATTTCCATTGTCAGACAGTTTTTATATGAGCACATCTGAGTTAAAGGACCATGTCTGATTGGAATATATAGCTATTATTACTTAAATTCACTTTTCAAGCTACTCTTAATTATACCATTAAACTTTCACCATTGATTTCTCTACTTCCTCCTACTTCACTCGCTTTTAGAGTAGACTTCATGCTTCTGACTACTTACACTATTTTTTCCCAGCCAGCACAGACAGCATAGACTTTTTCACGCCCACTCTCTTCTATGTCAGTTCTAGTTCCCAAGTGTTATGTGTGGGCCATGCCCTCCATGGAACACTGCACACTCACACTCAAACTTCCCAAAAGATATTAGTTATCCAAAGTAATGTCACATTGCTCCTCCGTTTAATTCTTGTAGAACCTAGTGCTGTGAGGATTACTATTGTCTATTTTACATATAAGAATATCAAAGATTTAAGAAATTTGAAAAGGCAAATTCACCATGAAGTTTAAATTCTAGGGCTGTTGGGCCTCCCTGGTGGTGCAGCAGTTGAGCGCTGTGCTGTGGAGCTGTCAGCAGCGGTGATGCGAGTTCGATGCCCAGCCAGGGAGATTCCCACATGGCGGGGCAGACCCCTCCTGCCTCCCCCACTGCTGCCCTCAGCAGTGTATTTCCATCGATCTGCCTTTTCTGCTCCCCACTCTGTCTCTGGTGAACCCTCTTGCTGCCCCACGCCTCTGACCTTTACCCCAGCTTCATAATATAAATAAATACCCCAGTATTCATAAATAAATAAATCTTAAAAAAGTAAATTCTAGGGCTGTTTATTTGCATGAGGTCCTCAAAACTCTGGGAGGTTCTAGGAATTGTACCATGTTACACATTTGGAGAGGAAGCCAGACTACCATCAGAAAACATTTCTTTTTCTCTCTCTTTTTCTAAATATATTTTTATTTATTTATGCATACAAGAACTGGGGTGTAGGTCAAAGGTGTGTGTATGTGGGGGGGGGTGATAGGATTCGCCGGAGACAGAGTGGGGAGCAGGACAGGCAGATCTACTTAAGTACACTGCTAAGGGGAGCTGCAGGCAAGACAGGAGAGGTCAGTTTCACCATGTGGGTTAGCAACCTGGCCAGGGATTGAACTCATGCTTCTGTGGCTGCCCATAGCTTGATAAAGCTGAGACTTAACCCCTTGTACCACCAAGAAGGCCCCAGAAAGCATTTCTATGTGAGCATTCTTGATATCGCCAGAGAGAAAGAGGATTTCAATTAAAGATCCAGTGATATGCAGTGATTTCCTTTTTCATTCTCAGTCATGATTGTATTTTATTTTGTATTTGCCTTCATTTTACTTAAAGATCGTATGCCAAAATGGTGCTGGTTTAAGGCCACAAGAAACTGGATCCAACTGAGTTATTGAACTCACCAACAACAATAGAAGAGGGATACCTTGGACTCAGTTCCTTCAATTCTAGGTCCAGCTGTCTTTTCTGCAGGCCAGAGTAAGGGCATTGCCGTCACCTGAGAAGGCCCAGGTGAGCAGTGGTCACCTCACCCAATTCTTCCCAAGGCTGAAGTAATATCATAGTGTTCCTTTAGATTTCACACAGAAATAAAATATCTTTTTTTTTTTTTTAAGATTTACTTATTTATGTACACAAGCTGGGGTATAGGCCAGAGATGTGGGGCGGTGAGAGAATTCACCAGAAATAGAGTGAGGAGAAGGACAGGCAGATTGACTGAAACACACTGCTGAGGGGAACAGCAGGCTAGACAGGAGAGGTTTGCTGTGCCATGTGGGAAGCTTCCTGGCTGGGGATCGAACTTGTGCTGCAGTAGCTCTGGATAGCTTCATAGTGCTGAGACCCAACTCATTGCGCCAACAGGGAGGTCCAAAAGACCATTTTTTTAATAGCAAATCAGTTTGTTATTTTGTCATCCACTTGTTGCTTCATTGTCCAGTTAAACTGTAAAAGATCCTGGGTCAGGAAGGTGCCCTATCAACCTTCAACTTTCTGAAAACAGTCGCCATAGCATGGACTTCGCAAATAATCACAAAATCTCATGGAGCATGGAAAGCCTTATCATACTACCAGGACGCTGCCGGGGATTTTCACAGGTATCTAGTTTTATGGGGAGTTTATGACAGGAGTATTTCAGGATACCCCAAGATGGTAAAAGGTAGGTGCCTGAGTCTGTGTGTTGCTTTCAATGCTTATGACATTGGAAACTGCTCCCAACTCCCCCATTCACTCGTTCACTCACTCATCTTTCCATCCACTCATACCCTTGTTCATTCAACACGTGTTCATGTCACTCAAGTATGTGTTAAACATGACCTAGAGTCTGGTGATAAATTGAAAAGCATTCTCTCCCTACTCTCAAGGAACTGAGCAAAAAGAGAATAGAATTTATTATTAGTGATGCCATGAATTCTGCAGAAAATGTAAGTGTTCTGGATGATTAAGCCATGTAACATGGCTTTTCACAAATGGTTCAATTATTTTTACTTGGCAAGTTACCTTGACTTTAAGGAATAAATTTATTCCAGAAAATTTGTCTGGAGAGTGAATCTTGTCTTCTTTTTCTAATAAATTTCAATACACGATCAAACACCTTCATTGACACAAAAAGTTTCATGAATTGAAACTTTGATGGGTGTACAGGGTGAACAGCTAAGGCAATGATGGAGGGGAATGTGGTGAATTGTGTAAGTCTGGTTCTGTGGTAAAAATAACAGTTTGCTGTTTGCTCACCTCAGCAACATTTGGGGAAGTCTCAGTTAAGAATGTGTTTTTTTTTCATGAGAACATCTTTCTGTTCTCTTTCAATTTCTCTTTTATTTTTGCCTATGACCAGGAATTTCTTACCTTTCTAACTTGCTCTTTTCCTGTTTACCTGTGTGATATAGAGTCAAGAATAAAAAATCATACTGGCAGTCACTGGGTATCCTGACAGTGCAGATAGAAAAATGTTTAATGAATTAATTTTTTCATTATTTTATTACCTTTTAAAAGATGTTATTTATATATATTTTTTGCGTAGAAGAACTGGGGTGCAGGTCAGAGGTGCAAGGGTGGGGATGGGAGAGTGAGAGGATTCATCAGAGACAGAGTAGGGAGCAGAACAGGCGTATCAACTGAAACACACTGCTGAGGGAAGCAGCAGGCGAGACAGGAGAGGTCTGCTGGGCCATGTGGGTTAGCTCCCTGGCTGGGGATTGAGATTAGGCTGTCTCTGTGGGCCTTCGAGATGGTAGTGCTGAGACTTAACTGCTAGGCCATCACAAATGCTCTATTTTTTTTTAAGATATATTTATTTTTGCATACAAGCTGGGGTGCAGGCCAGAGGTGTGGGCAGTGAGAGGGTTCACCGGAGACAGAGTGGGGAGCAGAACAAGAGAATGGACCAAAATGCACTGCTGAGGGGAGCAGTGGGTAAGTCAGGAGAGGTCTGCTGAGCCATGTGGGAATTTCTGCGGTCCTAACTCACGCTGCAGCTGCCAACAGCTCCACAGCGCTGTGTTTAACCCATTGCACCACCAGGGATGCCACACAGAGGCCCTATTTTAAAGTAATGTATATTTTTAAATTTGTAAGGATATAAAGAAACAAAACTAAAGAACAGTCAAAAGTAAAGCAAAGCAAACCCTGGAAATCTGCCTATAGAACTGAGACTATCAGAGGGGAAGGTTGGGAGGTGGGAAGCAGAGTGAGGCAAGAACCCAGTGGACTATTGTGCAAACGTGGGGGTGCTTTGTGGTGGACATGGTGTGGTAACAATGTGTGGTAACATACATCCAAAGCGGTGAGCACCTATACCCCTTAATCATGTACAGTGTTGTAAAAAATAATAAAATTAAAGTAAAATGCCTTTACAATTATTACCAGACTAGCCCACACTGATAGCTTTCCTTTCTAAGACTCTTTTGCAGGGAAGGAGGAGCCAAGCTACTTAGCACTGAATTCTGAGTGTTTCCTCTATCTGTCCAAATACAAACACAGGGCAGGCCCATGTTTTACATTTCTGCAGTGTTTCCTCCAGATCTTAGTTCTATGATACACACAGGGTAAATAATTTCTTTTTTTGCTCCCTTGTCATTTATCACCAGACATCTTGTCAGTTATCTTTTATTTACTGTCAGTTGTTCCATGTCTTAGAGTAAGCACATGAAAGATGGGGGCTATTCTAACTTCCCTCTCTCCCCTTCTCAACACTGTACCTATGTCTCTGGATGGTTGGTGAACGCAGTGTGAGTGAATGGGCCATCATTCATCTCAATTTCTTAACTATCCGATTTTGACATTACTACTGAACTGCTGTGTCCGTGTACACAATCGTTCCTCCTCACACACAATGAGGATGTAAGATGTCTGGCCTCTAACAGTCCTTTCTGCTCTGTCCAGACAGTTGAATTGTCTCAAAGGAAAATCTCAAGAGTCACTTCTTTCCCAAAAGTTTTGCTGACGTGGGTACGTGGTGGCCCAGCCTCCCTGTCACTCCCAAGCCCAGACTACTGTATGTTCATTCATCCCTACACACCACTGGGTGTTCTCCGGTCTGTCATGGGAGCCTTAGCACTCAGCCAGGTGTTTGGTGTCCAGCCCCTCTGCCCCCACAGGACCTGTGGAGAAGACTAAGCAGGGATCCTGGGGTCCCTGTCAGAAGTTTCCAGTCTGGCTTTCGAAGACATTCTCTTTACGCCTATGATGTATGTTATTCCTGGAAGGGATAACACTACCATATTTTCTACTTCAGACATTTCCTAAGTAATATGAAAAAATTAAAAATACTATGTTGTCATTTATTGTCACCCCATGTATTTTCAGTTGCATGAACTCAGTTCCTCTGGGTGATGCAAATGATAATAATACTGATTTATAGAAATTTCTGGCTTCAATTGTCTAGCTGCCTAATGCAGGCCCTTCCCCCCTTTGGCTGCGCGGTTTGTCTGGGAGACCTGCGGAGGGCTCTCCAAAAGGCCTGTTGTCCTCCTGTCTGGTTCCCTCCCTGAGTTTGACCGGAGGGATCCTCAGTCCTGCTGTAGTGGGCTGTATCTTCTTCTAGGGTATCATCTTCCTCCAGGTTTCACACAGGCCTTCTGCACCTACTTGTAGCGGCCAGGATGGACGCCAGGAAGCACAGGTTCTTAAAGGAGTGGTGCAGACGGGTCAAAAGGGAAGGAGTCCTGGAACCCACAATGGCTTTCTAGGCTTTTTATTGGTGTCTTGTAGAGAGGCAACCAGGTACAGCACAGGTAGGGTGGCCTGGGGACCGAGAGGCTCTCAGGTCCCCCAGGACCCCGCAAATCTTCACTCTCTCAGGCTCTCTGGTGGCATCTCGTGGTCTCTCTGCTGCATCCCAAACAGTCGTCTGCTGCTTCTGCTCTGTTCTCTGCTGCTTCTGCCGCTGCTACTGCTTCTTCCTCTGTTTACACTGGTCAACACTGAGATCATTATTGACTTACAAGGACCTTAATCTGTAGTACCTTGGTGTGCTGAACATGAATATAATCCTGAAATTTTTTTTATTAGCTCTCATTTTGAAGACATTTCATGTAATTCATTTTATGTATTTTACTGTGTAAATTTATCCAGTAGGACTGCAACAACATCCTAAGTCAGCCTAGAATGATGTAATATTGCATCTCATTGCATAATACCATCATGCACACATCATCCAGACTTGATTGCATCATTTTCTGATGTAATGCAATACTACTGCCAGGTTGTTGTTGAAGTAAGCTGACATCAGCAGTGCACTATAGAAAGCCCTGTCAGAAAGGTTAAGCATTGAAAATATTTCAGACTTTGTGTGAGACACTTTAAGCTACTGTTCCGTAGAACTGTTACTATTTTATCCATTTAGGCACAATACAGAACAGTAATGCCTTGAAAGTGCATTACTAGCGTGGACAATTTCTGTGCTGTTTGTGGGAAAGTGAATTTGCCAACCAGAAGAAAAATATCATTTCTCAAGTGAAGAAGGCTTATCATCATATTTCGGTGACCAAGACAAGCCTTGGGACCCACATATATGCTGTGTACAACACAGTTTTCACAGTGGTTAAATGGCGAAAGACCATCAATGCCATTTGCAGTCCCCATGGTGAGGACAGAGCCAAGCATCCACATAAAACACTGTTACTTCTGCTTGGTTCCTCCTCTTTCCGGCAGAATAATGAAGCAAAAGAAGTCCAGAATAGTCTACCTAAATATTCCGTCTGCATTGAGACCAGTTCCACATGGTAAGGGACTTCTTATTCCAGAACCTCCAGCAGAATATTCTCTTGATTCATCTGATGAGGACAAGGGTGAGCCGACCTCTTCTTCTTATGTTCCATCAGCAAGCAGTGATCCAGATTTTCACTGTGGTGCATCATCAACCCCACACATATTAACACAGGAAGAACTCAATGACCTGGTTTGTTATTTGGTTTGTTATTTGCTTTATTTCGAAAGCGCCACCAGCAGTTGGAGCCTTTCCTCAGAAAGGAAAGTACTCTTGTATTCTGTTACGATATTGCGGGCATCATGAATGCCTTAGAAATCACTCATAACCCACAAGAATGGAGAATATTTCTAGACTCTTCAAAACTGAGTCTTGAGGCTGTGCTTTTGCACAATGGTCCACTACAGTGCTGGCTGACTACTGCTGGACACTCCCCAGAGATGCTCCTGAAGAGTTATATAAAAGACAAGTGAAGAAATCTAAGAAGTAGTCTATGACTTGATTTTCTACAGATATTAACCGTAGGCCTATTACTATTGGCATGCATTTGGTGATGTAAACATCAATTTATTGCAGATTACAAAAAAAAAAAAACCTAGAGCCAAAAATAGAATTTGACTGTCATATTCGTGTTGAACACATACAAATGGATAGGAAATGGCTGTTTATTTCAGTAGCATAACTTTTGAAAAACTTTGTTGACCAGTGTTATAAGCCCAGTCTCTGGCCCAAGTGTGCCCACTCACACAGGCCCACACTCTATTCCAGGTGCCCGCCATCAGGCATGCGCATAGGCCTGCAGAGGTCCATCATTGAGGGGAGGGCGGAAAAACCTGATAATTCTCATTTACCCTACACTACTGTCTCCCCATAGAGGTGGGAGCTTCTTCTGTCTTTCTGTGTCACACGTTGGTGAGCTGGGCTGAGCTGGTGCACAATAGCCATGGGATCATACACTCACTGTCTCTCAGGTGCTCACGCTCTCAAGTCACCTCTTCCTTGAGGTCACTTTCTGTCATAAAAAATTAATGCCTGAAGACTAGGCTGGGCGGACCAGATTCTGTGACAGGACCAGACTAAATCTCGGAGTCTCTGATTTTGGTACAGAATTTCTGTAGTGATAATCTGATGACAATGAAGGAAAGAGATTGAACATGAAATGATTGACACTATGAATTAATTTGAGACAAATGTGACAGTGCTAATGTGTGGCACAGGGGTCGGGGGCTTTGGGGAGGAGATGAGTCAGCTGTGGCTGCAGAGAGAGTGTGGCAGCAGCGTACACTGACCAGGACAGTCAGGAGATCTTGTTCCCAATGGTGTGAACTGGTCCAACTAGTTTAGCCTCTGAGCCCTCACCTGAAAACCAGGATAACTGCACTCAGCTTCTCACAGTGTAGGGATCAGAAGTGAACCTACAGTGCTAGCACATAACACTCAACTAACACCACAACTCCCTCTCTATTCATTTAGAAGGAATTTATAATCCAATCAGTGAGGCAAAATAATACATGCCCAAATCTCACCAGTTGCAATGAAAAAAAAAAGTATTAAAAAAAAAGAGTAAATTATTTCTCTAAAGACTCAAGTAAAGGGGCCTCCCCGGTGGCGCAGCGGTTAAGCGCTTCTCTGTGGAGCTGTCGGCAGCGGCGAAGCGACGCGAGTTCGACGACTGGCCGGGGAGAATCCCACATGGTGCGGCAGACCTCTCCTGCCTCGCCCGCTGCTCCCCTCAGCAGTGTATTTCTGATCTGTCTGTTCTGCTACCCGCTCTGTCTCTGGTGAACCCTCTAGCCGCCCCACACCTCTGACCTGTACCCCAGCTTGTATGTATAAATAAAAAATAAATCTTTAAAAAAAAAAAAGACTCAAGTAAAGGACAGAGAATGTTCACCTTCAAGTAGGGAGAAGTCTAATAGACCAACTTATTAGTGAAATTTGAGTCAGGAGAGGTGTTAGAGTGTTCCTGACACCTTGCCTCATTCCAAAAGCCATGAGATAATTATTCTAAAGAGTTCTGGAAATAACACTTGTGGTCTGCTCACGTATTAGTGCGTGTTTTTGTCACCAGTATCGGGTGGCCGCTCATGTATTAATACGTGTTCATCTAGTCTCTGGTTTTTCACGCCACAGTGGATTTATTTGGAACTATTAGGAGCTATTTCTTTGATCGTACTCAGTCTAGAAGCTTTACACATTGTTTTGGTGAAAGTGCAAGGTGTTTTATGAGAGATATTACAGTTTTTTAATATCCAGTAGTTTAGGAGTTGTGTGTGTTTCATTGAATGCTTATTCCATTCATGCGGTGCCACAGAAAATGGCTGGCCACAAGGGCTGGTAAATTTAAAAGGCACTGGCACACAAAGTGTTAATATTCAGGCCTTGCATAGCAGATAGGGGTGATCAAGAACCATCCACTGCACATTATTTGTGGTGAAATGCTCAAAAGCAAACCACACCAGGAGCGAAGACCCTGCTCAATTAAGTCCTGGAACTGGGAAGGATCCACCCAGGCTCCCCACTGGCTACCACAACCACATGGGGGCTAACTGGCTGTGCTATGGAAAGTGGGAGAAGAGCAGCTCTGCACAGCTTTGGTAAAATAGCCTGGAAAATACCAATGGAAGGCAGCAGGAGATGCTGTCTGGAGGAGCAAGAACTGAGAAAAATATTCTCTTGTACTTTATGGCACATAATATGATATTTTATGTCTTTAAAACCATATAATGACTTTTCTCTCCAAGAAATCCATCACCTGTTTGATCATTTACACTCTGTTTAATGTCAGTGAAGAATCTTCTAAATGCTATAAAAATTGCTCAATTTTAGCTATTTCACCAAGAATGATTTATTTTCCTTGTTATTACAGCAGACTTTTTTGTTTTAACCTGCTGTTCTGCCATGTACTCCTCCAACATCCTGAAAGGTAGAAAAGGAAAGTCGAGAGGCATCAGTTGTTTCTGCACTTGGTATCAGTGCTGGACACAACAGGGAAATGGACTTACATCAGGAAGGTTTGAGCTGTGAATACTGACCACAGTGAAGCATCACCTTCTCCTGGGAGAGAAACCTGGGAGTTAGTATAAAAAGGAAGGAAGATTGATAGATGACAGGGAGAGAAAAACAAACTGAAATATATTTCCCTGCAGGCAAAATTTCTGGGTTGCCTTGGACAGGACACTTAAATTTTTTCTTTGGTATCTCATTATAAAATAAGAATAATGAATCATCCAAAATATTTTTATGATTATTAGGAATAATATATGTAGGTTGCTTAAAAACTAGGTAAAGTATGTACTTCTTTTTATAGTAGTAATGTCAATGTAAATTTCATGGGTACAAGGTGATGTCAAAAACACTCCAATGGGGATCAGAGGTCAGGGTATTTGAGCTTGTCTATATGCTTAGTGGCCACCATAATAGAGAAGAACATTTGGGGATAAAAAAAACAAAGAATGGTTGTCATTTCTTAGCTTTGGGTTTGGGGAGAGGCAATCAATCACCCTGCATCTCCCTGAAGCCTCCTAGCAGAGTAAACCAAAGATGCAAAGCCATGACTTCACGCTACCAAGTCCTTTCCAGCAGTTTTCAGTGAGCAACCATGAGAGATGTGATCATGTCTCTGATGAAAACAACCAGTACTTTTTAAATTGCTTGCTATAAATGCTGGATTGCTCAAGCCCAGTGTTACTTGGCTACAGCACAAAACCACTACATGCACAGCATCCATCTGAGACTATGGTGGAAACTGAGGGTAAGGGGAATCATTGCATATTGTACACTCTGCTGTGCTCTAATAAGCTTCTTTGTCTCTGACCCAGGGCTCTTGTGTCTTCTGCCAGCATCCACAAAATAGTACTAGGTCACTTACTAACTGTACTTTGGACTCAATCATATCCCAGACTTGACAACATCCTAAGTGAAATGGTTTTATTGCTCAAATTCTTGGTTGGCTCGTCTGTCAAATACAGGTAGTAGTACTAATGAAGGCTTAGTGTGATCATTTAATAATAAAATATCAAGGACCTGACCTAGTTCCTAAACCTGCTGTGTGGAGTAACTGAACAGTTGGATCCTTTCCAAGACCCTGAGTTGTGTGAAATTTGCTGTTCACTGGCCTCCCATGTGGCACAGCAGTTAAGCGCTGCACTGTGGAGCTAGCTGTAGGCAGCAGCAATGCAAGTTCGAAGCCCAGCAGGGGACAGTTCCACATGGCACGGCAGACCTCTCCTGCCTCGCCCGCTGCTCCCCTTAGCAGTGTGTTTCCGTCCATCTGCCTGTTCTGCTCCCCACTCTGTCTCTGGTGAACCCTCTCGCTGCCCCGCACCTCTGGCCTGTACCCCAGCTTGTATTCAAAAATAAATAAATCTTAAAAAAAAATAAAAGAAAGTTGCTGGTCACACCACCTGATGAGTGAATGGCTTCTCTTACTGCATGTGTTCATGTGATTTTGCCATTGCACACTAAGCAGCGATCTATATTGTGTGTGTCTTTTTTAACTTGGTTGTGCACAGTATCACAAAGATCCTCAGTACCCATAATACAAGTATTTGAGCATTGCTCAATGTCTTTATACTCTTCAGGTAAGGCTTTAAGATTCCTATCCATGACACAGAATTGAAAAATCAAACCTGCTTCATCTGTTTCATTGGGTTTTCTTGAAAGACAATGGTGTAATCAATATATTTGCAAAATTACAAATGCTTAAAATTATGAAGTATTAAGACAACTCATTTATTGAACACTCTGTATATTAGCTGCTAAGTCCACATATCTCATTTTAACCACTGAATAACCTAAAAATAATTATTTTATGGACTAGAAAACCAATAATCAGTGAGATTCAGTTTTCCAAAGTCACATAGCTACTAAGTGATACAGAAAGGATTTAAATCTAGGGCAATCAGACTCTAGAATTGTCTCATCCTATATGACAGCGACTAGTCATAGGTAGCAATTAAATTTAAATAAAATTAAGAATTTCTCAGTTGCAATCATCACACTGAAGGGAGCAACAGCTACAAGGGACTAGTGGCTATAGGATTGGATGTTGCAGAAGAGAATGTTTCTTTGTTTCCAGTTCCACTGAACAGCTCTAGAGGCTCCTCATTAACCCTCTAGAGGATCAAATTTAGCCTCTTATAGGGTCAAATTCCCTGCCATGTCCTTCTATTCTCACCTTTATGAAGGTTGCAGGCTGATTTTGACACTCAGTATTATTCAGATGAGTAGTTGAACCTTAGACCAAAAAGAGCACCAGAGGTTAGGCTTCTTACCTCTTTGTCCCATCCTATGTGAATGGGAAGCACAAGACACACTGTCTTGCCCCCCACTTTTATTATTAATTATATCTTTTACATAATTGTGTATTCCCCAAAGGTTACCCACCACCAATTCACCTGTGATTCATCACCATAGACCATTGTGCTCTTTCCTCCCTCATTTTGATTTTTTTTTCTTTTTTTTTTTATTGTTATTTATGTCTTTTACATTTTG
>PVIJ01006463.1:0-91902 GCA_004024925.1 Scalopus aquaticus | reverse complement strand
TCTCTCTCCTATTTGGTTTCCTTATAGTCCTGTTATAAGTGAAACCATTCGATATTTTTCTCTTTCTTTCTGGCTTATTTCACTGAGTATGATCCCCTCTAACTCCATCCATGTCGCTGCAAATTGCATGTGTTTATCTCCTTTGAATGCTGAATAGTATTCCATTGTATATATGTACCACATCTTGATCCAATCATCTATTTTTGGACATCTGGTTGCTTCCATACCTTTGCTATTGTGAACAGTGCGGCAATGAACACAGGGGTGCCTGTATCCTTTCGGATTAGTGTTAAAGGCTACAGTGCTATTTTGCTTCCATTCTGTTGAATTGTTCCATGGCTGGTGGGTGGAGGCAATCCATTGCTAAGAGCTGTCAGACACTGGGCCATCAAGCTGTCTGCTAAGTAAGGAAGCAGGCATGGCTGTGGTCTTGGAGGTGAGATTCAATGGCCATTCTCTCAACACTGAGTACATTTCTTTCCCTGTGCTGTGAGTCCTGGGCACAATTCAAGGGTAACTACAAAAATTAATAAAGTAGAGCTTTGTCTCACAAATCATAAAACATTTCTACTTATAAGTTTTCATAACTTAAAAAAGTCTTTTGAAAAACATATAGGCCATAGATCCTTATTCCTGTTCCAGAGATAGCACTTGTATTATTACCCTCTTTCTACAGATAAGAAAACTACAACTGAGGTTCAGAGAGACACCATGCCGCAGTTCACACAAGCATTTGCGTAGGCATAATAAGGACCCATGTCTCCTGATATCACTTAGCTTCTCTCTGCCTGATTCCCCCAAAGTATTTGGGAAATACCCAATAAGAATACCTACTATAAGACAACAGTAAGAGAAAAAATAATCGGGTGAAGGAAAACATAAGTGAAGACAAGGTCAAGATCAAGTTATAATTATCTTAAAATATGATCTAAATTTGCAGACTATTAACTTTCAAACTCAAAATTGGCTCTGAGCTTTGTAGTAGCAAAATTTCCACTTCCAAATGGGAATCTAACTTTTATTGGCACCTACTCTGTGTCAGATCTTATGCTTGGTATAAATCCATGCTTAGGTCTCCTGGGAACCTAAATGAATTATTATTCCTATTTTGTAATTAAGAAAACTTCATTTCAGGGAATTGAACTAAATTAAGCCCAAAGCATCAAATGCAAATGGTGGAGATGGATTCTTTGACCTGCGTCCTTCTCCTGTGCCTTGTCTGAGAGGAGGACGCTGAGGGCTGCGGGGGAGGAAGAGCTGCTCTCTGATCACCGGGCAGCTTTTCTACCATGTGGGCAGAAACTGTCATTGCCGTGCCCTCATGGAGGCCTGGGGCCAGCGCCAGGTTCTTTGAGAAGCCTGTTTAAATATGACATCTTGGTCCGCCGTTCCCATAACCCCATGCGGTTGGTATGTCAACTATCAGAGCCATTTTATAGTTGAGAAAACTGTTGCTCTGAGATGTTAAAAGACCATCCTCGAGTCAAATGATGAATAGACTGTGAGGTCTGGAGCCCAAACCAGCTGTTCTGCTTTGAAAAACAAGCATCTGTGTCTTTCTGTCAGCTTTTAGTTTTCTCTCCACCGCAAAGCTGGGAGAAGAGAAAGGAGATCTGGCTCAAAAGCCTTGCCGGCGGGGAGGCGATGTCTCTTCTCAGGTCCTTTATCCACCTCAGCCCGTTTCGTCTGCTGCAGGATGACAGCTGCGCGATGGATGCTTCACATGCAAGCTCTGGGATTCGTCCCACCAGAAGCTTCTTCAGAAGTGGGATTGTCGATCTGATATCCCGTCCTCAGGCATCCTGAGCTGGGTCAAGCACTGACCAGAGAAAAAGAGCAAAGATGGCCCCTGCTGGCTGAGCGCACCCGCCCAGGGCTGCGTGGAGATGGTCCAACAGCGGGAATCTTGGCCCAGCCCGAAGTAGCCACAGAAACAGCCTGCACAGAGGGCCAGAGGACCATCCCCCTAAGCTGCGTCTGCTCTCAGAAACTTCCAGTCATTCATTCCGAGATTTTGCACCTATTTAGTGTCAGTAGCCATATGCCGGCCCTGGTCTGCCCCCTGGCGTCACATCCGGTAGTGAAATCAGTCTTTCTGCAGCACCTGCCCCTCCCCCAGCTGTGGGACTGAGGCCACTGCTGTACCCTGCGGGCCCTTCCTTCCGTCTCAGCAGTCACATCTTCCATCCACCGTCTTCAGGATACATTTCTATTTCTCAGTCTGCTCAGAAACTTGATTAACCCTTCGGCCTCCATTTGGTCCATGTATGAATATGTGGCTCCCAAGATGAATGAGACTCCCTATACTGGGCTGCAGTACTATAAGTTCAGAGAGTTGCCATATCCCTCACTCTGAACTCAAAACTTGGGTTCAGAATACACTGCTCGAGTTTGATTACTGTCCAGATGCCTAGTATGTATCCACCTAATCCTAGGATCCACCTTAGACTGCTCACCCAGCCCAGGTTAACACCTTAACCTTAATTTGAGGGGCCCCAAGTAAAGAACTTTATAATACATCTGTGCTATGTCTTCTTGTTAGATTTTACTCAATTATCCCTGCCTGCTGAGATATTTTTGACTTCTGGTTCTGTCAGCCCATGAGTTCACATAACCTTCCAATTCGGAGACTTCAAAGTAATAATTATTACATTTTAAATATCCATAGTAGCAGTTATCTATTGATCATTATATGTGCCTATTCCCAATGAGGATTTTATATGCATTATCTCACCGCATTAATATGGTGGGAGGATTAAATAATGCAATTGTCCCTGATGATTTACAGATGAGGAAACTGAGGCTTAAACAGTAAGGAACTTGCCTAAGTCTTCATCTCTTTAAAAAGCAGAGCTGGAACTTAAACTCAGGTCTGTCTAACAGCCCTAACCCCACACCCAAGACCATCCCACTTTACCACCATACCTCCATTATGCAGTAGCTGTTACTCCCATTATATAGATCAGGAAACTGAGGTTCACCAACACTGAATCTTCAGCTCAGAGCAGTGCTTCTCAAAGTGTAGCCCCCAGATGAGCAGTATCAGTATCCCTTGGAAACTCATTTGGAAGCAAATTCTTCCAGATTACAGAATGCAAAACTCAGGGGAAAGGGGAGCAAGACAGAGCAATGGCTGTTTTTAGTGATTTCAAGTGATGCACGTTCAAGTTTGAGAATTGCTGTCAGCTTCCAAAATCCTGTTCTTCATGTGCTAAATTATCTCTGATAACAGTGAAGTTACAGGAGCACTGGGGTAGAAGGGCTCTAACTCCCCTTTCTAGGCCTGGATGCACCAAGTAAACACTGCCTCTTGGAGATGCTGAACTTTAAGACTGCTAAAACCCATATATAGGCGTAAACCTATATAGAGCTGTGAGGGTCCTCTCAACCATCTCTAAAATCTTCTCTGCTCTTGTCAGAACAGCAAGCTTCAGAATGGAAGGAGTGGAAGTTCACAAAGAAGAGCAATCATGAGCCACACAGTGAGACCAAGAGCTCAACAGAGAGTGGTGAAAAGGATAAAAAAAAATTACATGAAATTCTGTTTGCAGGGACTATTATATTTCCTGGTTACCCCAGGATTAAATTGAATCTAGGAGAAGAATTGAATGTTATAAGCTTGCCACCTCCAGTTTTATTGAATATTTTACAGGGATTATTGAATATTTTGCAATCATCCACTTGGCTGACAGATTAAAGGACACACTTATTAAGTTCCTGGTAAGCCAAAGTTGGATGGAATTGTTTACTCCTTGGAAGTACAAAGTGGAAACTTAAGTGGCCTTGAGATAGTAGACAAATTGCCCATCACAATCACTAGGGAGTTAAGTTCAGTCTCAAAAAAAGTATATTGGACTCCAAAGGGACAGAATAGGCCGCTAAAACTTTGACTCGCCACCTGATCCAAACTCCTCATCTTCAAGATAAAGAATTGAGTCCCAGAGTATTTCTTCAAGGTCACTCATTGAATCACTAGCAGAACCTGGGTAACATTTGGAGAATATGACCATTCTGGTCCTGTCCCATGATCAGGGAGGAATGAAGGATGGTTAATGATGGTTTGTCTTTGAAAATTTTCTGTGCCCCACCCCCCCAATCCAATTTCTGCATTAATAGAACCTTCTCAAATTGAATTATACTTTTCATCACCTGGTTATAGGAGTAGCAGAGATGTTCCTTTAAATATTCATTGAATGCAACTATATGCCAAAGCATGTAGGGATTGTAAAGATAAATAAGACATGGTCTCTGCCTTCAAGGATATTACTGTCCTCCAAGAGGAGACTTGTAAGTGGATTAGTTTCAATAAATGTGATAAGTGATAGAGAAAAGGCATGTATAGTGCCCCTGGTACACTGATCAGAGGCTCAGCAAGCGATTCATTTTACCTAAGTTGGGCAATACTAAGGAAGGAAATAGCTTATGACTTGAAGGAAGTGCCAGAGGAAGAGTGTCCAAGGTACAAGGGAGAATGGCTTGGAAGTGTAAGGGGTGTGGTAGACTGGGAGAAGGGACCTTGGAGAACAAGGTGCTCTGCGTTTTGAGAGTATAGCCAGAGAGGTTGCTGAGGCAGTAGCTAGAACCTTCCTGGGAAGGGACTTAACATTTGTAATCTGCTTAAATTCACTCTCCAGAAAGGACAATCTATTTAGAAATTAGAGTGATCCAGTGTTAAATGCCCTTGAATATTGTTGGAGCTTGACCTCCTGTTCCTTTGATTTGGGTAGATTTGGCTTTCCATTGTAAGTAAGCCGAGACATCATTTTATTAGCTACAGACCCTCACTGTTATTGTGAGCTGGCCCAGCCATTCCTTCTCAATACCCTTTCAAACAGTATAACTACAAAGCTAAAGTTGCTTTTGACAATTTATGCTAGGCCACTGCATCTTAAGAATAAAATAGAATTGTTCTCTACACCTCACAGGTGGTCCTGAATTACAACAGGGCACTTAGAAAGTACTTGTTAAAGTAATCAGCGATAAAGAAGTGATGTTGGAAATGTAAATATATAGTTGCTAAGTAGCAGAATAAACCGAGCTTGGAGACCAATTTTTTTTCTCCCTTCGGCTCAAAGATTCAACCTTGATAAGTTGAAAGCATAGAGAATAATTCTACCAGCTAACATTTTGTGTGTAATTACTGGACAGAGCACTTTATGTGCATTGTTTTATTTCATTTTCTCAACAACTCTATGAACTAGAATAAGGAAACTGAGGCTCAGAGAATTTAAGTAAATTGCCCAAGGCATGCAGCTACCCTGAAGTCAAACCTCTGTTGAACCTAAGTTTTTATTATTGACCTTTTGGCAGCCTGTCCTTTAAACTCTTTACTTAACTTCAACTCTTCTAGCTTTTCTCCTTCCTCTTCTTCCCCAGACTTCCCATACTTCTTTATTGGTTCCTCCTCTTGTTATCAACCTCTAGTCATTGACGAATCCCAGAGCTTAGTTTAGAATCTTCTCTTTCTTGTTCATACACTAAGTGGATGGTGATGACATTAAGTGGGATGGTGAGTGTGAGAAGAGGCCATATTTTGGGCCAAAGAGGGGGAATTAAGATCTATATAGGTGTTATTGAGGCGTCGAAGAGATGTCAGGTAGGCAATTGAATCTGTGAGTTCGGAACTCATTGGAGAGATCTGGCTTGGAGATATAAATGTTTGCTACATTGTTTAGAAAGGTAGATTCAATCCCTTGCCATGAATAAGGAAATGGAAGCCCATAGAGAGGAAAGGCATGGCCAGGGTCACTCAGCAAATTAGTGAAAGAGCCAGAACATTGAACCAAAACTTATGTGATAGGAGTGTCTGTGAAAAAGCAGTCAGTTAAAGCTGAGGGCATAACTCAGCTTTTGTTTTTACAGGATTTTTACAGGATTATATAGAAGCTGAAAATGAAAATAGAATTTCGATTTCTTGGCATTAAAACAAGAGGAGAGATGTTCAATGTAATAACAATGGTACATTCAGCAGAAATACAATGGATTCTTTGAATATGATCAAAGTCAAAGTGCATAACTTTTTCTAGTTATGGAAAGCTATGCCCTTTCCTGAGTTGGAACTCACACTTTCTGAAATAGTTCACCAGTTGGGTAACTACATGGTTGTCTACACAGCCTGGTATATGAAAGGATCTATATATTCAAAGCAGATTTTTTAATTCAAAATCCAAAATTCAAGGAATCTGAAGTATAATTTATATGTTAATTTATGTGTATTGGGAGTAGATCTATATACCCAAAAAGTCAAGAAGGGAGCTGTAGGGCTAACCCGATCACAACTGTGGAAATACCCACCTGAAGTTCTTACCCAGGCAGAAGGTTGTCCCATTGCAGTAGGTATCAATTAGGAGATAGAGGCTTGGAGAGGAAACATCTTTTGAGAAGCAGCATTAGAGAAAGTGAAAGAAAAAATCAGGGTGCCAAAGACGAGCGAAATCCCCCTGTCCTCTATTTGGTCATCTCTGTCATTCTCTGGGTAAGGTCTCCTACATATTTCTGAAGGCAGGAGACGTAATGTTTAATTACTCAAGCTGAATTTTGGTGGGATGTTCTCAATTGGATTGAGAGAATACCCACTCTATCAGACATCAAATTAATCTCTAACCCATACCAAACTAGATTGAACAGATATCAAGTGAGCTATCCCCCAACCAAAATACTAAGTGTCAATGACACAAACAAGGAAAAGTAATTCTACTCTCAAAAGTCCTTGATGTAATGGGCTCTATGATATGGCATGATGCTGTAAAGACAGGTATAAAAGTTACAAGGATAATGGTGTTTGGACCATTAACCACGTGATTCATCTCTCTTCAGGTGATTTACTTTTCACCTCACCAACCATGTGAGTTGAACTCATTAATAATACAAGGGTTGGAGATGAAAATAGAATTTCAATTTCCTGTCATTAAAACAAGAGGAGATATGTTCAATGTAATAACAATGGCACATTCAACAGAGATACAATATAAAATAAATCTTGACTTGTTTCTTTCTCTTACCCAGTATTTCTAACTCAACACCAAGCTTTGATTAGTCTATATCTTCAATGTATCAGAAACCCATCTTTCTCTAAGTCACCATCATCTCTCACTACAATAATGGAAGAACCTAAATAATCTTCATATCAGTCTGTGTCATTCTCTACTCTATTCAAGGCCAATCTGAACATGTTTACCACATCCCTGTCACTTAAAACAATTCCTTGGATTCTGATTTTTCTTAAAATATAAATCAAACTCCCCATTCTGATCTTACGTATAGGTATTGCCCTTCTCACCTATCCCAGCTGTCACATTTCACTGCCCCTTTTTTTGTAATCTCCAGCCATACTACCTTCTTCTCTCAGAGATTTCACCTTTCCTACACTCCTACCACAGAGCCTTAGGCTTGCCATCACTCTTTCTAAAACCGGAAAAGTCAATTGCTACCCGGAGACCAAATCTAGCCCACTGCCTGCTTTTACAAATAAAGTTTTATTGGAACACAACCATATTTACTGTTTACAAATTGTCTCTGTGTAGCTGTTTTTGTGTTATATCAATATAGTTGAGTAATTGCTACAAACCACCTAGCCCACAAAGCCTAAAATATGTATTCTCTCTTTCTGGTTTATTTTTGTTATTGTCTCTTTTGCTGTACAGAAACTTTTTATTTTGATGTAGTCCCAGCTGTTTATCTTTTCTTTCACTTCCTTTGCTTTGGGAGATATGTCTTTAAAGATTTTGCTAAGATGTATAACATGTAGGGTTTTGCCCGTATTTTCTACTATAAATTTTATGGTTTCAAGTCTTACATCCAGGTCTTTTATCCATTTTGAGTTTTGTTTTGTTTGTTTTTTTGCATGGGGTGAGGTAGTAGTCTAGCTTCAATTTTTTTGCATGTACAGTCCAGTTTTCCCAGCACCATTTATTGAACAAGCTGACCTTGTTCCATTGCATATTCTTTGCTCCTTTGTCAAAGATCGGTTGTCCATAGATATGCAGATTTATTTCTGGGTTTTCTATTCAGTTCCATTGGTCTTTCTGTCTGTTTTTGTTCCAGGACCATGCTGTTTTAATTATTATGGCTTTGTAGTATAATTTGAAGTCAGGGCATGTAATACCTCCATTTTCTTTCTTTTTGGTCACAAGGGCTTTAACTATTCTGGGTTTTTTGTGGTTCCATGTGAATTTCATCAACATTTGTTCTATTTCTTTGAAGGATGTCATTGAAATTTTTATCAGAATAGCATTGAATCTGTAAATTGTTTTTGGTAGGATGGCTATTGTATAATGTTAATTCTTCCAGTCCATGAGAAGGGGATGTCTTTCCATTTGTGTGTGTGTGTGTCCTCCTCTATTTCTTTTAAAAGTGTCTTGTAGTTTTCTTTGTATAAGTCTTTTACCACTTTTGTTAGGTTTATTCCCAGATATTTGACTCAATGGTGGCTACTGTTCTAAAAGAAAAGAAGAGCTGTACAAGGGCACAGAGGTGTGAGAAAGTCTACTTAGCTGATGCCATCAGGAATGAATAGGAATAGGAGATTTTCCAAATCTCCAGTTTAGAATAACTCTTCTTTTACTCGTACATGGTTAGCAGAGTCTGAAGATTTTCTGAGTCTGTAAAGAGTTTTTGTTCTTTCTTACAATTTCTTGTGAGTGTAAATGCATTCCCTAAAATGCATAGTACAAAAGATCTCAACAATGTTAGCTTATCCCTAGAGCTTGAGAGAGAAAGTGAAAATCAAGAGATGGGTATCCGTGCCTCTGTCCAAGGTGCTGACCCCCCTGGAAATCTGGCCATTTTCTCTTTAAGTCCTTTCCCTTGGACTTGTAATTATGAGTGGCTTGACCTCCCCAGAGTATTTGTACCATTAGCTCTGTGGGATTAAGTGGTGGGATATGAACTTGGGAAGGTAATCAAGGACTGTGTCTCAAAAACTAGAGTGTTTGAAATTTATTATGCTTTCTGCAAGTAGTTACCACAAATTTTAAGTGGAGGAGCAGAGTTGAGTCCAATTTTAGAAAGATCATACTAGTGACAGTGAAGATAATGTGTTATAATGGGAGTTAATAAGACTAATAAAAAGTAAGTGTTGATAGTACATTATATCATTTTCAAGAAAGATAACTTAGCACAAAATACTGGTGCACATGGAAACTTTATTTTACACATGTACCCACACCCATATCAACATACACATACATACCTGCTTACAGAATTAACAGTTGCTACAATCCAAGTGATGTAGTCAGCTCTTCGTAATGAAAAAGATACTTTTCAGCATTCGATTCTTGGAATTGTTTTGAAGTCCAGAAATATTGATGAGATCATGCTGCTTGCTCCATATTTTCTTGATCAGTCAATATTTTGATGGTTTAACTCTGAAACTATTTGGACTTTCTTGATACTTGAATTTAATGTCCTTATTCAGTTAATGTCTCATTGGGCCAGTTCAGTTTTTCCAAGGTGAAAACCCCTTTCATCTTCAGGGTCTTTGATCTGAGTGAGATGAAATTCCCTCTGATCTACAGATGTGACAGAGGTTCAGAAAAATAAGAGTCATTCCAAACTAGCAGAGTCACTTCTGTTTCTGCCACAGTGAAGACCCATGTGGTCCTCCACTGAGTCTTCTGCCAGCTGTGTTCTAGCAAGTGCGTGCACTTACAAATCTTGTCCCTAGACACACTGTTATTAATAACTCATCTTATTCTGTCTCATCACTCTCCTTTCAAATTGTTCCATCATCAGAGGTTTACCTTGTAATTCCACATAACTATTATGCATCATTATTTTTAAAAAATCTAGTGTGTTCTACAATTCGAAAATACAAATCTCACCATGCCACTGATCAACTAAAAGCCTATCACTGGCTCCCCACCATTGCCCTCAGAATGAAGTTAAAAGGTATCACATGGCCAAAAAGCCTCAGAGCAATGTGATTCCTAGTGACACCTCAGTCTCATCTCTGGCAACTCTCTGGATTGCTCAAAATAGTTTAGGCATATTGAATTTCTTTCTGTTCTTTGAAAACATTAAGTATTTTTCAACATCATGGTCTCTACAGTTCTGTTCCCTCATCCCAAAACACTCTTCCTCTCTATCATTCATTGTTTAACCTCTATTTAAACAATTAACTGTTACCTTTTGAGGACTTCACAATCTCCAATCTAAGCAGTGACGTTGTTCTTTCTAACAACACTATGTCCCAATCTCTCTTAGTGTGTATCATGTGATAACATAAGTATCATGTATGCCATGTTTAATCACTTCAGTTCTTTAATAATGTCTGCCTTCTTCACTGGACTGTAAGGTGCACACTGCAAAGACCACTTCTGTTTGGGCCACCACTATATCCGTGGAGACTACTATGGTGCTTGATATATGATAGATGCTCCATCAGTAATTGATAATGAATCATTATATTACTTTTGTGATCAAGATGAATTACAGTGATTTGCTTTTAACTATTCTGTATTCAGCCAACTGTTCTTATGAATTGATGGAAAAATGAGAACCTTCAGGCATGGAGAGGATCAAGGTCACTCTTAACTTTTGATCCTATGGTATAGGTGGGGTGCCATGAAGGAGACCATAGCAGTAGTCTGGGAGAGATACAGCAGCTGCACTTTGAAAGTACGTTTCTTAGGAAGTCCTAATCCTGGTACCTAATCCTGGTATTCCCTAATCATTAATTCTAATGGCCTCATCACCACATAATTATTCCATTGAACCCCATTATCCAGGGCAGGCCTGGAAAAGAGAATGAACTATCTTCAGAACTACTCTGTGGCCCTGGCTTCCCCTACCCTTGTGACCTCCCTGAGTACTCAATGCTTCTAATTCTTTTTCCTTAGTCACTGCTTACCCTTCTCTAGTTTTATTCCCTTCCAGACAGTCCAGTGTCTCGGAAAATCTGAGAAGTCAGCCAACCCTTACACATTAAAAGTTATACCTCATTGTATTTGAAGAGGAGATTAGAGGTAACTAACATTTCTTGAGCCCTAACTATGTGCTAGGGACGATGCAGGATGTTGGACATAAAACATATCCTTTAATTCTCACAACCTCAGTAACAATCATTATTGGGATTAGGCTTCTTTCATAAATGTAAGGACTAAGGTTCAGAGAGATTAAGTAACTTATTCAAGGTTACACAGCTAATAAATGACAGGTTTGAGAATCACACCTAATATTTCTCTTGGATATGATCCTATGACTATAATGTATGCCAGTTCAAATCATGTGAAGTATGTGGATACTTCTAAGGTTACTGAGGTTACTAAGGCATGTTGTGATAGTGTTGTCTTCAAATTCAGGAATATAGGCTGCTCCTTACTCCATCTATTTCTAAGATTTCCCTACTCTCCCCAGTAGTTAGAGCAAAACATCATCAGAACCCGCCACCATTAATTCACTCAACAATGATTGTTGAATGCTTACTGTATGCTAGACATGTTACCAGCTGACATGGTACATCAGTGAATGAAACAGAATAAAAATTCTATTTTCATAGAGCATATGTGGTGGTGGTGACAGAGAATGAAAAAAGAGAAATAAGAAAGACAATGGGCAATAAAAGATAAGTAAATAATACAGTATTATAGAAATTAGTAAGTGCTGTGAAAAATTTGGAACAGGATAAGTGGTGTTAGGAATGTAATGTCGAGGGGGGGTATTCCAGTATTACAGAAGATAAAACTTGAAGACTTTAAGAAGAGAAGATGTATGAGTCATGTCTGAAAGAGTGTTTCTGCTGAAGAGTCCCAAGGCAAGAATGTACCTGATGTGTTCAAGGGGAAAAAAGAAACCAAGACTCTGCCCCAGCTGCAAGATCCATGGAACAATGTTTTAGTAATGAAAAAATGGAACCCTTTATTGGACAGGACTTAGAAGTGCAAGCCAGTCCATGAGAAGCATGGACTTCTCTGTATCCAGATTCTTCCAGAAATCACCATTGTAAATGAATTAATCCAAGATGTTTCCAAAGACAACAAAGATTCTGTGTCTAGAAGGTTTGAGTCCCACTGCCATACAAGTCTTCTGAAGCAGACAGCAAACCCTGTAACCTCTCTCCTTGCCCATGATAAAACATATCTCTGTAAGAATCTCTGCTAAAGCCAACCACTTTCAAGATCTCTCCTTGGTGCTGATTCTTACCCTCCTTATCCAGTGAAGGTCTGATGTTGGATTCTGTCTCTGCTTTCCTATTACTAGACTCTGGTATGAGTCTTCTATGGCTATATTGGGCTATTACAAGGCCACATTTAGGCTAGTCACCCATGCTATGACCATTATGACTCACCCCCCAAGAATCTAGTACATGTACCCCATTCAGACTTATTCACTTGGTTCCTGCTTGGCAAGGAGCCCAGTGTAATGTTAGCTGGCACTGTCACTTTTGCCATTATTTTCTGAAAGCATCATCGCTTTTTCAACTGACCCTAGACATGGTGTTTAGTTACCATTCCAAGTCATTTATTTAGCATGAAAATTTATTAGTTAGACCATTGTTTAGCAAATTCATCACTTTGTACTTTTTACTTAGCAGAATCACTTAATTAGTGTTTTATTACTGGAATTGACTGTCAATTATGTGGCTAATTCATTTACTTAGAGAATGAATTTTTTTATCTGGCCAAAGCAATTCAAAAGCATTGTTAACTCTTTAATGATTAAAGGTTGATGTCAATTGCAATTCATGTTTTAAGGAAAACGAAACTATTTTCTTTGAAGTATCAGATGTTGGAAATATCTTTGAACTAGTACAGAGAGGGTAGTTTAGAATATTTCATGATTGAAGAACTTTCCATTAACTGAATGACTTAGAGCACTTGGCACATCTAAGTAAAATTAGCTGGAGGGTTTTGATTGGACTTTGATACATTAGAATAAATTATTATGATATACTCTTATATGTGCATATGAATATGCTCTTTTATTGACATTATTTCTTTCGGTTCTTATAAAAAATCATTATGGAATAGTTTTGGGATATATAGTTGGAAGCCTCTGTGGTAGCCCCAGAGATCCTTGCCTCCTCCTATTATACATGGTTGCATAATCCCTTCCCTTAAATGAAGGTTAGATCTAGTAACTGGTTTCTGTTGAGTGGACTATGACAAAGTATTGAGATGTCTCTTTAAAATTTAGGTGATTAAGACTGTCACTTCCATCTGGGGTGCTTTCTCTCACTCATTTGCTTCCTCTGTGAGAGCCCAGCTGCCCTATTGTGAATTATCCTCTGGAATGAGAAAAGGGTTTGACCAATACTCAACAAGAAGCTGAGGCCATTAGTCTAATAACCCATGAGAAAACTGATCGGCCAACACTCACCAGAGTGAACTAGAAGTCAAATCCACCCCAAGCAGTCTTCATATACAACTCTAATCACAATTGACAGGTTAAGGTCAACTTCATGAGAGACCTTGAGCCACAGGTACCCACTAAAACTGAACCCAGATTTTTGACCCACAAAAACTGAGATAGTATGTACTTATCATTTTAAATTGCTAAGTTTTAGGGTGGTCCATTATTAGCAATAGATTGCTAATACATGGCTTAACATGTGAGCTGTTGTAATAATTTTCCAAAAGCCTTTTGATTAATAAGTAGAGCCAGAATTTGACCCTAGATTTAGCATTTCAATAAACTATATAATATATATTATATTATATATATTATATTATATATATTATATATATTTTATATATATATTCACACACACTACAGTCAAGACCTCTCATTGCAACTTTCACAGATCCCTTAAAGCTTTGGCCTCCTACCAGGGCAGCTATTCACATATCTATAATAATTATTCCCTTGTGATCTGCATACCTTCATTGCCATGAGAAGCAGCTACTGGTATTCTGGAGAAGCTGGTTAGCAGACTTGTGAGACTGATCTTCTTTACCATGTATCAATGAGGAATTAAATCAGAATTCCCCACTCTGCCCCCAGTCACCCCCCTGACTCCCATTAAATGGTTATAACAGTAGTTCCCAAATATGACTGGCACCAAAAAAAAAAACTACTAAATTCTTAGGTCCAGTATTTAGAGTCAAGGAATCAACTTAAGATGCTCCCTGGGTGACTCCTGCACAGCACCAGGATTTGGAACCCACTGCATAAAAACAGGTTGGCATTACACCACTTAACTTTTATAAATGCAACTGAGGGTCGGCCACACTGCTTTATTTTGAGAGTATTAAGGATCCATTCTTCCCAAAAGAAAGGCCACTGGGTTTGGTTGCTTGAAAATTTTGTTTGTTTGGTTTTAAACATTACTAAGCTGTGTCACCTCATTCATTTGCTAAGAGTAGACAAGACAGTGTTTGCTTATTTTTAACATTAAAATTCTTTTTTTATTTATATATTTTACATCATTGTGTTTTCACCATAAAATTCTCACCACAAATTCACCTGTGAACCATCACTATTGTCCCTTTTGCTCTTCTCTCCCATTTTGATCCCATTTCCTCCCCATCCCTTGCAGAATGTCTCTGATTTATGGTTGCCTGCTAACTTTGTTGGTTTTATTGTTGTTGTTATTTTTTTCCTGATCCCTTATTTGGTTCCCCTATATCTGTCCTATAAGTGAAACCATTTGTTATTTTTATTTTTCCTTCTGGCTAATTTCACTGAGCATGATTCCTTCCAGCTCCATCCATGTTGCTGTGAACGGCATGAGTTTATCTTTTTTGATTGCTGAGTAATATTCCGTGGTGTATATACACCACACTTTCTTGATCCAGTCATCTATTTTTGGGCATTTGTGTTGTTGACATACCTCACCTATTGTAAATAGTGCTGCAATAAACATAGGGGTGCAGGTATCCTTTTGGGTTAACATTTTGTTGTCCTTTGGGTAGATTCATAGGAGTGGAATTGCTGGGTCATATGGTAGCTCCATTTTTAGTAGTTTGAGGAACCTCCACACAGCTTTCCATAGTGGTTGGACCAGATGCATTCCCACCAGCAGTGTAGAAGAGTTCATTTTTCACCACATTCTCTCGAACATTTTTTTGCCTGCTTTTTAATGTGTGTCATTCTCACTAGTGTAAGGTGGTATCTCATTGTGGTTTTGATTTGCATTTCCCTGATTATAAGTGATGTAGAATATTTTTTCATAGACTTGTTGGCCATTTGCATTTCCTCTTTGGAGAAGTGTCTTTTTAGCTCTTCTGCCCATTTTTGGACTGAATTGTTTACTTTGTTTTTGTTAAGCCATGTGAGCTCTTTGTAGATTTTTGTGGTCAGTCCCTTATCAGTTGTATTGCATGCAAAAATTTCCTCCCAATCAGTAGGGTGTCTCTTTGTTTTGTTTAGTGTCTCTTTGTTGTACAGAAGCTTTTTAGTTTGATGTAATCCCAGTTTTCTATCTTTTCCTTGACTTTTCATGAACAACCTTAGGACCATTAATAACCAAATGATACTTCTAATTGACATGTCCCTCAGACACATCTAACCCCTTGCTATTCAAAGTGCAGATCCAAGGACCAACAGCATCAGCTTCATGTGGGAGCTTGTCACATATGAAGTCTCAAAGGTCACATTCCAGACCCACTGAATCTGATTTTAAATGATCTCCATAAATGTCTATTAAAGTTTGAGAACCATTAGTATAGTCCAACTTCCCAGTTTTAAAGTTAAGATCCACAGAGGTAAAGTAATCATGCAAGACATTTAGTGGTAAAACCAAGATGAAAACGCAGTCTTATAACCCCAGAATTTATTTTCACTCTACTGGTGTTCTGTTGTCCTTG
Source organism: Scalopus aquaticus (assembly GCA_004024925.1). Taxonomy (NCBI): domain Eukaryota; kingdom Metazoa; phylum Chordata; class Mammalia; order Eulipotyphla; family Talpidae; genus Scalopus; species Scalopus aquaticus. The sequence goes on along the minus strand of PVIJ01006463.1, from coordinate 76,156 downwards.
GCGTTTACTATACCCACAACCTTGGTAGAAGTGTCCAGAGCGTTGTTTGGAATGGAAGAGGGGAGCTTCGGCTCACGCAGCACAATGGCAAACTCATTTCAAGCAGCTGTTGCACATTGAAATTTTCTTTCCCAGACAGGTTTAGTCATTTCATCTTCTCTTACATGTCAACGAAAGACAAAGTCACCTGTCAAGCTGAAGATCGTAAAACCTGTCAAAATTGAGTATTACTAGTTAAGTATTACTCTGCGACTGCTTTTGCATACCTTTGTCTTATTACGATTTTGATGAATGAGAAAGAGAAAATAAGACCTGCCCATGTTATCGGTGGGAGGCATTACTTTAGGGTTTTTCATTCCATCACACATTTTCCTAGGATGGTGTGGATCTTGGCATGCAGTGCCATGTAAACAACACAAGATGCCCAGATGATTGCTTGTAGTGTGAGCACAACACAATGAGAAACTCCATGTTGAGCCCAAGCTGGAGTTACAGAAGCTGACAACCTTCAGTTGCAGAAAAGCACATTGGTTCTACGAAGCCCTTTGGGGGGAAAAAATGCATTTTGATCAAAGGTGCCTTCTTGCCCCCTACACCCATCAGGACCTATGGAAGTGAGCAGGAAATAAAGATCTTGTGACTCTCACCATAGAAATTAGAGGAAATGAGAGTAGACCTTGAAAACAGACGGGCGTGGTGTCTATCAGCAAGGTAGAAGATGAATTCTGAAGGAGTAGTTTCTTGGTAGAAACACTAAGAAATCATTAGATCCTGGAGATGCAGAACAGACGTTCTGTTAAGTGAGGCATCAATCCGTTAAGTTTAGGCATCAATCTCATTGTCTGTTTATGGGAATTTTTTCTATTTGTCCAAGTTCAGATAGAAGTAACTCTGAAGGCACAAATGGATGGTGACGATGCAGTATAAACATTGGGCTCACATATTACAAGAAAGGGCTCATGTTTCTTGTGAGTTAAACATTTTAAACATCCAGAATTGTGTCCCTTCTCCTCCTCTGTGACTCAACAGCACATTTCAGGATCCTATTCTTACCTGTCAACTTTATTCTCTTATCTTCAAGTTTGAGCACTAAGTGGTCAAGAGTGAAGAGCATCCCAGTGTTACTCCGGCGTTTTCTGCCATCTTTGTTTTTGTTTCAACTGAGTTTAATTTATAAAATCTACACCTTGGAACACTGGTATCAGCACTTCTGCTATCCTGTTTTCCCCCTGTTTCATGAAATTGTGACAAAATGAAAAAAATACCCATGGTTTTCAGTTCTTTAACAGTGAAAACCCTTCTTCAAAACCAATCATACTTAGAAGTCTATTTTATAGACACAGCTTTAAAAGAAAATAAAACAATGTTTAGCTCTGGATGGAACAGAGTTGGGGGAAAACCCAAATGTTGGCCAGGCAGCCTGCATGCAAACACACACACACACACACACACACACACTCTCTCTCTCTCTCTCTCTCTCTCTCTCTCTCTCTCTCTCTCTCTCTCTCTCTCTCTCTCTCTCTCTCGGGCTCAATTTCCTCCTGGACCACAAAAGAGACTCTCACACAAACCTCCTTTCCTAGCTCCGGCTCAGCCCGTAGCACAATAAGTCTGCATACCAGTAATTTCTTATTCCTTCCCCTCTAGACCATATGGGTGAAGCTTTACCCAAAAAGAAAATAATGACCCCAACACTGGTCACTTAAACCACTGAAGACTGACAACATTTAACTACCAGGACTTGGGTCGCAAGAGTTAAGATATCACACAAATGGTGACTTCTAAAATTGGGCGGTCACAGCATGGATGGGAAATGCAGCGGCCCTGGGGACCCTGAGTTATAGAAGCAGCAAGAAAAGGTGGGGGCCCAGTCTGTGGGGCTCTGGCAGAATTTCAGGGTTCACAATAGACACATTTCAATATTGCTACACCACCCAGGGTCCGGTATCCAGTCACCCTCAGTCTGGAGGCAAAGGAGAACTCAGCCTAGTGTTCCCTTGCATGAGGGAGCTTTGGAATTGCTTCGGTCTCTTGATGGCGGTGGTGGGAGACACAGGAATCCATGTGATTTGATGAGGTGACTCTAAGCACATGCATGCACACACAGGCACCTGCGTGTGAAACTGATGACCTCTGAGTAAGACTGGTGGACTGTGAGAGTATGGATTTCCTGAGTGTGACACTGTACTGCAGTTATGCCAGGTGTTAGCTTGGGGCCACTTGGTGAAGGCTACAACGGACCTCTCTGTGTTATTTCTTTCAACTGCATCTGAAGTTTACAATTATCTCAAAACTTCTTTTTTCAAAAAGCTGGTGCACTGCTGATTGGCTGGTAGGTAACTTCCAAGCCTGAACACACCCATTAGAGTCTTCAAAGGTGATCACACTTTCCCAGTATATTCTCACTTGCCCATCCAATCTTGTGATAAAAAGTGTTCTGCCAACGTCTAACGGTTATAAAGTGGTTTATTTATGTCTTTTTTCTTAATCATTTTTGACATTGGCTTGTCTAATTCACTGATGTTTTAAAGGAAAGAGCCAGCCTTTTTGTCTTCAGGGTTTTTGTTGCATCTTTCCCCTCTATTGTATTCTATTAATATCTGTTCCTGCACATACATACTTACTACTTTCAATGGCTATTCTTTTAATCTCTCAAAGTCACATTTGTATTTTTAAAATCCACTTGTCTTTTTCCATGACCTGTTGCATTATTGCTGTGGTTTGTACCTTCTGTTTTCTCTTTAATCAACTAGGTGTATTTATTTCCTAGTCTCTTATATTTTCAATGCTTGGCAACAATAGTTCTGGGTATCATGTCTGCCAGCTCTCCTTCATGGGGAGAAGCTTTCTCACATGGCTTGTCATTCTTTACCTTTTATTTTTGTGGTCTGAGTCCATCCTTAGTGGAGGTTGTGTTGTTTGTGGGAATTAAAGTGTCTTGGATTATGGAAATACCTCATTAGGGTGGTTTCTCATTGACAAGAAGTCGGATTCTCAGTGGCATCACACTGGTTTTATAAGCTGATTTCCAGGTTTGAGGTTACTCTGTCACACAGGTAGCCTACATGAAGACCCCAGGTCCATGCATGTTGAGGTCCAGGGTTTCATTTATTCTGTTTTTTTTATCTCTATTTGAAAGCTGTACATAGTTTTTTATTGACCTAACTGCATTGCAACATTGCTGACAATCAACATGGTACACCTTTGTTTTTATTCTCATTGATACTTTTAACTTGAACGTGTGCACACACTTATACAGACACGAATGTACTTAAAATTAGATCATTTCATTAAAATTAAAGTCAAAATAGCATATATTGACTGTCCATTATGAAAGGTAAAAAAGTTAGTATAATTTTATCAACTTCTTGTGATGCAGCAGTGCTCACCCACTACTTGGTTTTTGGTGACAACATTTCAGTTTTTGGTCAAGAATTTTCATATTAGATTTTTTATACAATTTATCTTTAAAACTGCTTTTTATCATGATTCAGTAACTTAAAGGTTTTTTTCTGTGTTTTATTTATATATTTTACATCATTGTTATTTTAAGACTGTTTTATAGATCATTCCGTTTTGAATCATATTTATTTTGGTTTTTATATTTACATCTGTTTGACTGATGTCCATGTCTAGTAAATAATTTTTATAATGTGATTTCCTCCAATCTTGCAGATTTTTTTAACTCTTTCCCCGTTTTCTCCCCACTTTCCCAAGCCTCTGAGAAAGAATTGAGCCAGTATAATGTTTGTGAATGTTTGTGTAGAGAAAACTTTTCTTTTGTCTCATGTATGGAAAACAACTTCCATCAATGTATAATTTGCACAGCATTTTCTCCTCACAAGTTTTGTTCCATTGCTTTCAGGTACTTAAATTTGGGCAACAGAAAATATGGTCAGTATCATTTCTTTTCCTTTATAACCATTGTTTTTCAGCCTAGGTGTTTATCTCAGTACTTCTACATCAGTGTTTAAAGAATTGTATCAGGAGATTAGTTCTAATTTTAACTTGTATATGAAAAAATGCTTCCATGTGAAGATTTAGGTTTTTATTCTGCCAGAGAGCTGTCTTTACGTTGTATCCTTTATTACTTCTGTTTCATTTCTCTCTTCTTTAGCAACTCCAATTATCTGTCTTTTATATGTCTGTTTTCTTTTCTCTGAAAATGTCTTTTTTGCCTTCACACATGAACACACATGAGCCGATGATAAATAAAGGGAAATACAGGTCTCATTGTTCTCATTCCCTGGCATTTTCACTGCAAGGTTCTCAAATTAATTCTCCACAAGTGTCTGCCTTTTGCTTATTGCCATTACAGATTCCAATTGCATTTTGGTTTCCTTAACACCGTTCCTTGCTTCACCCAGCAAATATTTTTCTAGTTCCTTCCCTCTTTCTCCTCTCCCTTCTTCCCTCCTTTTCCCTCCCCTCCTCTCCTCTCCTCTCCCTCTCTCAATGTTTCATTGAAGTACTGTTGGTTTACATCCTTGTTTGTATTTTGGAAGTTCAGAATCCCCCTTCAGGTGTGGTGATCACAGCTCACCTACCACCAAACACCCATTGTCCTCCATCAGTCATAGTCAATTGCGTCTGATGCTTCACAAAAAAATAATTGCAGACCCTTCCAGCTTTAGAGGGGAAATTCCCTGTGTTATATTAGGTAAAAGATGATTTTGTACAATTTCAGAGATTTTTTAAGAAATTTCAACAAAATTACGTCCTCCTCTTCATGCACATAGGAACTGTGATACTGATATAATTAATGGATACTCTTCCCAAATTCTGATACCAGCTTAGTTAACAGACTTAGATTTCAACGTTATTATAAATTTACTTTCTTGCAACTCTGCTGGTATTTAGTGAGGATGATCTTGCCTGCTAGCTAGGTGCTATGTTCAGGCTTCTTCCGATGGAATCCCATTGAACCCTCGCAACCACTTCCTTAGATGATCTGAATTATGTGAATTATGGCCATCATCATCATCATGATCACCATCACTATCATCACCATTTCTAATATCATTTACAAATAAATATCTTAGCCTCAAAGTAACTTACCTGAAGTCTCATAGCAGGAAAGGCGTGAAGTTCATATCTGACTCCAAGTTTTGGCTCCAGAAGCAATGCTTTGACCCTGGTGTCTGCTGTTGCCACAGCCCCGAGGTGCTGTTCTCATCATATTCCCACTAAGCAGATGATCTGGTGCCTTCCCACCCCAAGCCTTCCCTCATCTCTCAAACTTTTGCCCTCTCAAGAAGCAATATCAAAATGTTAGCTCATCCACTCTTTCTAGAGTTCATTCTTCCTCTCAGTTAGGTCATTTTAGAGCTTGATCTGGCTCTGGATACATCTGTGTACACCCATACTGTCCACTATGTGCTGCAGCTATGACTAGTTTGCATTGAAATGCCTCATCGGTATAAAATGCACACTGATTTAAAAGCCTTGGGGTGAGAAAAGAGTGTGAAATATATCAATAATCATTTCATATTGATTATGTTGAAATATTATTTGGGATGCACTAGGTTAGATAAAATGTATTATGAAATCCATTTTACCTGCTCCTTTTTCCTCTTCTTTACTGTTGCTACAAGAAAATGTTTCCTTACATACATGGCTGACGTTGCGTGTCCACCAGACCTCTGCCTACTATGTCACTCCAGAGTGCTCTCCCCTCTCCGTCTCCCTCTTTTTCTAGATCTGCACTGCCTAGTAAATATAATAGCCACAAGCCACATGCACATATTTCAATTTAAACTGATGAAAATCAAAGCATAAAACTCAGTTCCTCGTCACCTTGGCCACTGTGGTTAGTGGCTACCAAATCACACAACACAGATCTAGGTCATTTTTATCACTGCAGAAATTTCTATCAGAGCTGACACAGCTTAGGCATATTATGGCAAAAACCACAGAGGTGGGGCGTGTGTACCCACAGCTGGGGAGATGTTCCGAGCGCGCCGAACTTCGCTGCATATCATGCTCTCATCTCCCAGGTCCTATCCCCCCCCACCTTTGCTAGACTTGTTTAACACCCCTTATCTCTCCCCTCCTGCAGGGGCTGTGGTGTGCTTATCTCCCTCTGAACACTCTCCCTTCCGCCCTCCTGTAGGTGCCTGCTATCTAACGCCCCGTGCTTTGTACCAAATAGGTACTCAGTAAATATTTGTTCACCAGTTGGAGTGGCAATTCCTAGCAAGTGATTGGAAATATACCCGTGGCTGAAGCTATAATGCCTGGAAGCCGGGTGATAAGAGAGAGAGACAGAGACAGAGAGAGAAAGAGAGAGAGAGAAGGTAAAAGCCAGGTTCCCAAGAAAGAAGGAAGAGGAATTGGTAGAGAGATAGAAGGGAGGAAATCAGGAACAACAGTGACTCTGGATCTCATAGACATCAAAAACCCCCTCCGGCTCCCCACAAGCCCCTCACCAACAGCGATAAAGTTACCACAGGGGAACCCAGAGGCTTAAGCAACAGCTTTAGAAGTGCAGAAGAACCCTAAAATATTATTGTGTGATATATAAACATGCAAGACCCATAAAGGAGATGTTGAAATGGCATGGAAATTAAGGCTCTGGTGAGCAGAAAAATGAAAAGCGCGCTCTCCCTGGCCCAGCTGGTCTGAGTGAGGTTTTATGAGTACCATGTGAATCCAGCGCCCTTGTTGAGTTAGCAGCAGACTCGCACATTAGTTTTAAGGCTCCCTCTCGAATAGGAACATCATAACGCTTTTTAATTGGGGCTGATAAAAACGTAGCATTACTTGTAGGTTCCTGAGAGAAGTGAGTTGTGAAATTGGGTTTTCATTAAACCTAATGATGGAAAATTAAGTATAGTGCGTCTGGTGAAATGGGGTGTGATAAAAGGCATCACTTCTGCATTATCAGAGGTTAATAAGGGAATAGGTGAGGTAAGATACATTGGAAAAAGGAGTCCAACTAGTTGAATTAATAAACCTTGAAAATCCCTTGGTTCCGAGTCTTCATAGCATCATTAGCATCAACAATGACATTATTACAAATGTTCCAGCCATACGAGTTGTTCAATTTCAGATGCATTTGTTTTCTACTCCAGTGTTGGTTTTGCTGACACCAAGTTTACAGTCTGTCTAGCAATGTGTTTGGGGGAAATATCCATATTGGCAGCTATTTGGTTTTGGAAACATGTGGCAGCTCATAAAAGTGGCCAGGTGCCTGTTCTAGGAAGCCTGTCATTACCAGGCAGCTGGTCCCCCAAGCAGCCTGTGACCCTCGTCCTTCGGGAGACCAGGGGTTTCTGAAGACATCGGTCCCTATATATGGTGGGAGGCTAGGTGGGAGAAACATGTGGGGCTGCAGGCATTGATTCCGGCTCACCTTCTCACCCCCCGAAATCAGCACGCCATCACAGGAGCCCTGTTCACGGAGGGCCGCCTCCAACCCAGGGCAGCTGTGACCCCTACACGAAATAGTGGGAATTTTAAAGACTGTTCTTCTTCAAACCATGCATCCATTTCCCGGTGGTTTGACGATTCCCACATATTCAGAGGCTTTCTAGACCCACCTCTCACCACCTCTGACAGCTTTGCCCCCCCCCACATTTCCACCCCCCACCTTCACTCTCATCAGTGGCTTTGTTCTTGTGGAAAATTTCTGCCTTTTCCAGCTTCTGTTCTTGTGCTTCACACCGTGCCTCTTGTCTGCCTTCCCTGCTAGACCGTGAAGCCCTGATGTGGTTTCTGGGTGACTATGTGCACTTGTAAGGAACGTGGGGTACTCAGGCTCTTTTTCACCGCCCCACTGCTAGCCTCTAGGGCTGCACCTGTGCTTTCCTCCCGGGGTTTATCACCTGCATGAGATAATGTGTGATCACAGGGGGCGCTGGGGAGCGCTAGCGTGTGGGCAGCCACACCGTAACTTTGGACACCCGGGCCAAGGAGCGTGAGCGGGGGACATAGGTGCCATCAGTGCAGACACCCGGCCAGAGAAGCCGGGGAGCACTGGGTGGGCTCATATATAAATACGGACACTTCTGCCCAGAAGGGAGCACTTGGGGAGGGAGAGAGGAGAGAAGCCAGAGAGAGAAAGAGCAGAGATGGGGGTCGGGGTGGGGCTGGAAGCCTCAGTTTCTGCCTGCTGCCCAGCCGCCCTGCCGCCTGCCCCCTGCCCATGTGTGCTCTGTGTCTGGTCCCCTGATTCGACATTAAAGACGTGTTAGAGATGCCGAAGGCTCCAAAATTCCCTTTCACCTGCCGGAATCAGCAGTGAACCTGTCCAGCCTGGGAGGTTGCACAGCGCACTCCGGGGCTGACCAGCGTCGCTGCACAGACCCAGTTCTCAGTGACTCAGCTCCTGATCACAGGGTGCGGTGGGGAAGAGCAGCGGCGCCACGTTTGCCAAGTGTCTATTTCAGCAATGCCAGTGACCACGCTTTCCCTGTAACCTAAAATCCCCAGGGAAAAAATAAGCAGTGTTTTTCTTAGGTGCCACCGAGAAGGTGGTGCTGACATCTGGGCCAGCCTCCCTGCCTTGGGCATAAAGCTGTGTGCTCTAGATCTTTCTGTCAGCGAGCCTTTCCTACTAGGGACAGCTTTTCTCATGCCGTCACATAGGAGGAATCCCCCTTCTCACACACAGCGTCTGCTGGATTGTTGTGACATGACAGGCAAACATGCTGCAGGAAACATGGATTTTGAAAGACAAGCTGCAGAAGAGCAGGAATTTGTGCTCCGCACCCCGGGACGGACTTGGCATTGGCCCACTGGGGCCTCGGGGGCGCCTCGAGTGCCTGAGGCTGTCTGGGAGAGACAGACAGGATCTGCCAGCTCTCATCTTGTACCTGCCGCGATGCGAGGGTCCGGGGAGGAGACTGGCCGTGACTTTGGGAGCAGATGGGGCAACCAAGACCAGATAATTCTGTCCCTCAAAAACTGACAGTGTGTGTCTGGCACGGAGGTGTTAGGGCAAGAAATGGGATTATGGGTCCAAGAAACAGCCTGAGGATGTGCCAGTTTCTGGGGTGGCCAAACTAACAGAGGACAGTTAAGGTAGCTCAGCAGATGCCAAGATTCTTACAGGGGTTGTATAAGTCTTACATCAGGGAGAGGTTTCACGAAGATGAGGCACAGGACCCAGCCCTGGAAGAAGCAGCTGGCAGGACTGGAGGGAGCCGTTCGGCTGCCCTACCCGCATGGTGCGTTCAGCGACACTCCTCACTCGTGGGTGCTAAGCAGTGGGGGAGCTGGGCCGCAGGCAGGAGGCTGTCACTGATGCAGAGCCCACCGCAGGAGCGAGCAGCTGGAAGAGGCCCCGCTGTTTGCTGGGGGTCCAAGGCTGGGGTCCTAGTGTCCAACCCAAAAGAAACCAAGTAGAAGAGAACCAGGGACACAGATAGGCCAGAAATGACATGTGCCTCTGACCCCAGGCAGGCACCAGGGACGTCTTCTGGAGGAACCCACTTCCTAAACCAGAGGGTGCTCTGATGAACTGCCAGTCTGGCTCTTCCGGCTCTGGGATTGTCCTGGGTGGGGCTGACACAGGCCAGGGTGATACCAGCCTGCAGCTCTGCCTTGACTCCATTAGTATGAACCCTTGATAAACAAATTTCAGTGACCTAAGGGTCTTTGCGTTCATTGCTGTGTTTGTTGTTTTAATTTTTAAAATTACCACCACTTACTTGCCCGGGAAGCAGGGCGAGTCTCCTCTGTGTGCGGTTTCCTCGCCAGATGAGTCCTGAGTTGGCGTCCTCTGCCCTCCTCGCGTCAAGCTGGGAAAGGCGTACGGGACAGGGGACAAAACTCCCATCGGTGATGGTCTGTTCTGCCTCCTTCTCTTTGAAGCAGATGGCAGCCGTGGGGAGCTGTCCCAGCCCACCCTCACCATCCAGACGCACCCCTACCGGTCCTGCGACCCCGTGGAGATGAGCTACCCCCGGGACCAGTTCCAGCCCGCCATCCGCGTGGCCGACCTGCTGCAACACATCACCCAGATGAAGCGAGGCCAGGGCTACGGGTTCAAGGAGGAATATGAGGTAAGAGATGAGCCGCGGGCAGACTTTGCCCTGGTGGGTTCAGAGGCTGCGTGGGTGTAACGCCCTGCTTCTCGAAGCGCGGTCCCGGACCAGGCGCTTCAGCCTCACCAGCTGAGGCTTGCTGGATCTGTCTGAACCCTCATCTGCAGTGGGAAGACAGAATGGTTCGAGCCCCCTCCGCACACACTGTAGAAAGCTGGCAGCTCCCCGGGAAGAGCTCTGGGAGACTGGCCTGCTCCCGCTCGCCTCCTACCTCATTTCCATGCTTCATTGTCTTCTCCCACCCCAAGTCACTATCTGGCCTCGGGGCCGACTGTTCTCTCTCTCTCCCTTCTCTGCAGCTCCGCATCGGCCATCCCTTTCCATCCTCCCAAGCACCTCTAACACAGAGTGTGTGTGAGTAATGATGGTTCCTGAGCTTTGGGGGTACAGGCTGGCAGCAAAGGACCAGACTTGCCTGAGCACAACCCATTCCCCCTCTCGGGTTCTGGCCCCGGCAGATCTCTATCTCCTCCTCTCCCAAAAGTTCTTTTTAGCATCCTCAAAAATCCCTCTTCTTCTTTTCCCGAAAAGAACTCCCACACTCCCCTTACTTTATTATGCAGCACAGTTTAACTTTGTCTCACTCCTTTTGTTTCAGAGCTTAGGCATCACCTTTAACAAACAAAAGGTGAAATAAAATAAAAGGAAAAACTCATTAAGATGTTTTCCTGAACCCCCAGCGCACCTCACTCCCCCAGAGGAAGCAGGCAGCCTCCTCAGGCGGGTGGAAGGCAGCTGCAGCCACTGCGAAAATAGGCATTTCTTTCTCTGCTTTTCCTTTCCTCTCTCCCTCTCATTCTTCCTTCCCAAAATATCTTTCCAGCATCGACTCTGTGCCAGGCTCCAAGTTATAGGCACTATTTTTTCTGTGGGTTTTTCCCCCCCAGACAGCATGTGCCCCAAATATGCAGAGCTGGGCTTCACCGTGTGCAGCGAAGACACATTGACTCAGACGCTACACATTTGGAATTCTTGATCATGCAGACTAAGTTTATCTCAGACGATATTCTGAAAAAGAGCTTTCAAAGCAATTTTGCAGAAACCAGTGAGGTCATGAAATCGTGCTAAACGGGGGGCTGGAGTCCAGACAACTGGGTTCCACAGACTGCTCTCAGTCTATCATGTTGCTACCTGAGTTTTAAAGATATCAGCTGAATGAAGCGTTTGGATAAGGTGATTCCTAAGGGCCTGTCTGGTCCTAAAACTTTATGAGAGCATAAAGCATGGTGGCAAGGGGCACAATGGGCACATTTACAAGAACAAGAACATTGATGTCAATGGATATAAGTAATTACCAACTCAGAGAACCAGCAGTTTATGTCAAATATGGTCTGATGCAACAGCGTTCTTCATATGTACAATCTACAACTTTTGGAAGGATATTGAGATGAGCATTGGAGTTGAGACGGAATTGGTCTCCTCCCTCCCTCCCTCGACCTTATTCAGTAGGGGGTTGACTGGATGGTCCCACCCCCCTTAAGTATGTGGGTGTATGTGTGCTCGCTTATGCACACCCATAAATCTATATGATGAACGAATGTCAGGAGAGGGTACATAGTTGGTGAAGACAAATTCAACATCATGGTGGTTTAATAACTTGCCAGTCGTAATAGTTCATTGGTTTTAAAGTTTCAAGTAGAATTAAAAGAGATGTGGCTTATCAGAAAAGGGAACAAGTAGCCAAAGTCAAAGAAAGTTGACTTCTAAGAACTTGCGATCTAGAATTTGAAAACAGAAATACAAAATATGTTTGACTATTTTGATGCATTTCCTTCCAGAATGTTATCTGTCTTAGAAACATCCATTTCTGTGTGGTGGGATTTGGGTTGATTTTTTAAAATTTCTTTTTTATGTCTTTTTGCATTTTCCAAACTTTCCAACGTGGAAACCAACTGTTTTGTCAATGAGAAAAAACAATACATGTTATTCTATCATTTGAACCTCAACCAGAAATAACTCTAATTAGTCTTGCCCTCAATTAGTTCAAATTATATTAATCAGCTGGAATGTTTAGCTTCTAGTTAACAGCATTTCCTGATTAACTGGAGGTTAATTGGAAAACATCACTTAATGAAAGTCTTTTCACAATCTGCTAGTCCACTTTCCAAGACTATAACTGGATATTGCTGTGATTGTCAAGGCTCTTGTGTTGTCTGGAGTTTACACACTGAGCAGAAGACTCACAAATCTGCTTTAAGACTGTGTCCTCTTTAGACACAGGTTCCTCAACCTCCAATCCTTCTCTCAAAACACCACACTATGTGATCTGTTGCCTGTTACTCCTGCTCAGTTATTTCATCAAATGAGTTTGACAAATTGACATATAAGGGACCTCTCAGCTATAGTAAGCTGTGTCTTTGAAGATTTAGTTCAGTGGCACATTCACTTGAAAATTTTTTCAGTAACTATATACTGAGTATTTACTATTCCCAAGCATTATTCTAGGTATTTTGGGATTCAACAGTGAATAAAATGGACAAAGATTGATTCTCTTGGGAAGCTTGTGTTCTGGCAAGGCAAACAAGAAATAAAAGTAGACTTTAAAGTTTTTTATAGTAACTTAATATAATATGTTATGGTAAATAATGTATTATGTTAGACAGTGAAAAATACCATATCCCGTATCTTAGTGACATGAAACAACAATTGTGCACATTGAGTGTGAGGGTCAGGAATGTGGACAGAGACTGTCTGTATCTGTTCCATGATGTCTGGAACTTGAACTTGGGAGGCTTAAAGGTTGGAGCTGAAGTAACCTGAAAGCACCTTTGCTAACATCTCATGTAAGGTCAGCCTCATAAAATTTCAATTTTAAGAAGTTTGGCTACTTTCGCTGCACCAGGAATAATACCAGACTCTAGGAACTGAGCAGATGAGATGATTGAGCCCTTGCCTGCTGGGAAATGTAGAGCCTTTTCTTAGCAGTAGGCACATAGAGTGATCATTTCACTATCTTGACATATGTCACCACACAGGTGTGCCTGGAGTGTAACAAGAACCCTTTCGGGGGTGGGGGGCATGAAACTCAGCCTGAGGTCAGTGGCTTTCTGGAAGATGTCAAATTTAAACAAGAACTTGAGAAATAGGAATAACCAAAGGAAAATTTAAAAAGTGTTCTAGGCAGAAAGACTGGCAGAAGCTCTTAAATGGGGATATGCATATAGTTTGAGTATAAAGAACCAGAGGCAGCTTAGTACATAAACAATGAGGCAGCTGAAATCACCTGTAGGTCAGACATTGGGTGGGGGGGCAAGGAGATATTTGTCAGCTGAAGAGTCTAGTTTTTATTTCAGGGGCTATGAGGAGCCATTGAAAGGAACAGGATTTTTTTTTAAATGCATTTGCATTTTAGATGTAACTGTCTGGCATATATCAAAGAGGGAGACCAAAGACAGGTAGGTGTCTGGGACAGTAATTTAAGGAATAGATTAAACTGCCTAGACCAGGAGTCTGGGCCAAGAGCCCAGACAAACCCACATACATTCTCTCTTGTAGAACCATGAAATCAGCTCAGCTCATTCTCTGGCACAAAAGTCTCCAATATATATTTTAAGTTCAATGATTTGATATATGAATCATCCTGTATTGAGTGTCAGAATGCCTGGATTCAGGTCATATATCTTTCATTAAGTATCTGAGTGACCTTGAGCTGGTCACTCCCCCTCTCTGGGCCTAAATTTCCATATTTATGCAATAAAGGTAAGGGGGTTGGTCAAATGATATAAAGAGCACTTCTGTCCATGATATTTTGGAAGTCTACATAGAAGCCAGTTGTTTAGGTCAGATGGATTGCCCAGTTCCACTGAACCCCCTCTGGGGCTGTCACCTCCATAGTTATATCTCAAGTCCTAACAGTCATGACTGACCACATGTCTTGTGTTCCGAAGAACACAGGAAGCCTAAGGCAAATTAGGTGTAGCTGCCATATGAATCTGATGCTTAGAGGTTCAAAATATTGACTGCAAATTAGAATTGCATGAGGAAGACCACCCATGCCCACACCATCCTTCAGACCAGTGAAGCCAAAATAACTAGAGGCAGGATCCAGTGCCCAGTCACGTGTCAGCTCTCTAGGTGATCATAATGTACCATCAAGACTGAAAGACACTGGTCTAGGAAGATGCATGGAGTCCCCAGGGTGTGTCCTACTTGTTCTTACATTGTCTCACCTGCTCTCCTTGTCCCTGGTCACACCTGGTACCCATGGAGGCACGTGATCAACCTTCACACCTCCTTGCTGCTGGAACATAGCCATGTTAAGGTCAAGAGGCTCCTGCATGCAATCTTGGGCTATAGAGTCTCCCCTCCTCCCCCACCGACTTCCCCAGCCCAAAGGCCCCACCGTCCCTAGTTACAAAACAAAAACCCTAAGCCTGCCAACAAGTGCTAACTGAGGTTGGCTGGAGATCTGAAGGGTATCACTTTGGGGGAATATGCAGGAAAACAGAAAGAGGTGACTGTATGGTGGAAGGAAAGAAGAAAAGCATGTTAACCGCATTCCAATCCAGGCGGTCTGTCATTTTAATGAATGGAACAGGCCCAGTAGGGCGACCAGAAGGTATCTAGTTATTACAGCTCCATTAAAACTATTTAAGGCAACAGGGAACAGCTGTGAGGAATATGATGCAGCCTAATGAAGAGCAAACATTTGTTCATTTTCCAGCTCTAAGCAGAAACGCCACGTGCGTGGCTTTTGTGGAGATAGACCAGGGCTGCCATCTTCTCTTCATCTTTTGTGGGTGGTGGTGGGTGGGCAGCCTCCTCATGGGGCCTCACCGTGGAGATGGCGGCTTCAGGTCATCCCCTTCTCTGCTGAGAGCCACCTGAGCAGAGGCAGAGAGACCTTTTCCTCTCTGAGTATTAGAGTCACAGAACATCCCGCCACAGGTGACCCCTGAGATGTTCTTGTTCAGCTCCTCAGTTTGCCAATGAGAAAGATTCTAGAGGGGCCTAGGGAATCAGTGGCAGATGCCCACATCACGAAAGGGAGGAGCGTGGTTGTTCCTCAGTCTGGGGACTCTACCTGTTCATTTCACTCCACCCCGTCTGGATTGAAATAGGGAGAAAATAGACCATCTCCAGGGGTGATCAGAAGACATCGGTGACCTGAGTGGTCTCAGACTTTCAGTTTTCCTAGTGGGAACAAGCTCATGTAGGAGAAACTATTCAGTCTTTTCCTGTTAGCTTATTTTTACTTTTCTACTTACCATTCTCTTTGGAACCCCAGCGAGCAATATGGGGACCTTCCCCAACAAGTGAGCAGTTTTCAGGTTGTATCATGGAAAAATCCCTTGGCTGACAGTCAAAATTGAGCTCAATCTGCTCCTGACATGCTGGTGCTTCTGGACAAACTCTTCTCTCTCTGGGCTCCTGTTTCATTTTCTGTGAAATATTCGAATACATAAGACTCCTGAGGTATGATAGTGTATGCTTCTACTTCATTTGACCAGGAACGGTGATTGTACCTGCTGTTTGCCCTGTACTATGGAGGGCACTGAAGATAGTTAGAAAGCTAAATAAAGAAAACAAATGCATTACTTAAAAAGAAGGGCCTTTTCTTACCACACCAAATAATTGCATAACAGAATTGCAGTTAAAATGCTTCATAGACACATCAGTCAGGGCTGTCCAGAGAGACCTCAGGTTTTGTTGTTGTTTATTTTTGCTTCTTGTCAGTTACTGCTGCCAAGACCAATCAGAAGCTTCACAAAAGATGTAACAGTCAGTAGAAGAAAATTTGGAGAGGACCAGGTAAAGGAAAAATCAGGTGGACAAAGGGAAAGAGATCCACAGGTTCAGGGACTTGGAAACATAAGAGTCAAGATGCACAAGCCAGATCTCAAAGGGAAACAAAGAGGCCCACCTAGGAAAAGAGAACTAAAAATGAAATTAGTTGGGGAGAGCAGTGGAAATTTTCTACCCCTTAAATAGCCTTCCTGTAGAGAATTATCAAAGGCATAATTATGGCCTTTGACTTCAGGTTTGGGGGAGAGTGGCAGGCACAGAAGCAGCCACCCAGAGATTTACCATGCAAACAGAGATGATGTGTGGAGGGGCCCCCCAGAATCTGTAGCCTGGAGTGGATGCCAGGAACCCCAGTTCATAGCTCAGAGCTAGGAGGAGTACCCCCATGAGCTTCTCCATTAAATTATAGACTTCCTGAAGCTCGGTGCAGGACTTACCACTTCTCTTCCCTGAAGTTTCTAGAAAATATACTAGATATAAGTACAAAATATTAACTATCTGTATTACAAAATGCAGGTGAAAAATTTTAAGTGATTGAGGATAGCCCCAATCAAGGGAGGGGGAAGGGGGCTTAAAAAAATAGGATTTTCCAATGAAAGAAGCCAACACAGAAGGACTCTCAGTCTATTTAGATTCCAGAGTGTCTGCCTTTACATTTTAGGTTGAATCCTGCACGAGAGTTTGCTTTCCAATCTACCTTGCTGCTTAAAACAGTGGTTCTTAAACCAGAGGTGACTTAGCAAAGAACATGCAGACACAGGTACATTGATGCGGGGTGAGTCCAGGTCTCTGCATTTTACTAAATTCCCTGTGAAATTTGTATACACACCAAAGTTTGAGAACCACCATCCTGAAAATGTTCATGTTAAGGAGATGTATTTCAACGGGGCCTTTCAAAGGGCATTTGTGACTCTACCCACAGATACACACTCGATGATTCTGCCTTGATCAAAGCTTCTGTCACAGACAAATACCCCCATCTTGCTGCAATCTGATTT
This sequence comes from Scalopus aquaticus, assembly GCA_004024925.1. NCBI lineage: Eukaryota > Metazoa > Chordata > Mammalia > Eulipotyphla > Talpidae > Scalopus > Scalopus aquaticus. The sequence goes on along the minus strand of PVIJ01006463.1, from coordinate 59,364 downwards.
CCTGCTCAGCTTCTCCAGCAGAACTCATAAATTACTGTCTACTTAGTGACATGGTGCGCAATAATATTTGCTCTCCTGATGCCACTCTGAGTAGACGTCATTCGTCATCCTTTCCTGCCTTCTCAGCTCACATTTATAATCCCTAAAGCATGTGGTTTTCATCATGGGGGAGGCATGTGTTGAAAGCGTGGCCTCCACCAGGGCTGCTGCTAACTCATACAGCACCTTAGAGTGAAGGAGCAAAGGTACTTCACTGTCACCTCCCAGGAACTTCATAATATACCCAGAAACTATCATGTCTACCCCAGACGTAGTGGTCCCTGGGGTGTGGTGCTCTTGTATTGTACACGACCTGCACAACTGTCCATGGCAGCCCTTGCCATCCATCAGCTAGCCACAGGCTTCAATAAATGTGGGTGTTTATTAAATCTTTGGACCACAACTGAGACCAGACCTTAGACTCCCAACAGCTCATAAAACTGTCTCACACCCTGAATACTGCATCTAGGGGGACCAACTTACCATGGTTTGCCCAGGATGGACCCAATTTTAAAACTCAAATTCTGGCATTCTAAGACACAGCAGGATGGATACTGCAGAGTGCCCCCATCTTTGCACTTGTGACAATAAACTGGATGTTGCTGAGCAAAGCAGAACAGAGAGCGAATTCCAGGAATGAGTCGAGGAGGCTCCATAGCATATCCTTGGGCAAATGTGGGACGGAAGAGTCTTTGAACACCTACTATGCACCAGGCATTGGGCTACGTGCCCAATGATAATCACTGATCATCAAAAAACTCTGGGGTATATTTTCATTTTTAATTCACATGCTATAAAATTTATTTTGAGAGGGAGTTATACAGTCCTCTGAATTTTCACAAATATGTGGAATTGTAAATATCAACACAATCAGGGTACATTAAGAGTTCCACCAGCAAAATATTCCCCCGTACTACCCTGTAGTCAAATCTTTTCTTCACCCCTAACCCAAAGGGAGTATTATTGACTGAATTTTCAGAAAAGTTCATGGAGTCTTGGAGTGGTGAAATGATTTGCAGTAAAAATACTCAAACACTCTAGTCTGTCTGCCTGTTATGAAGTAGTACCTTTTCTCTGCTTCATCTGCACAGTTAGTGGGCAAGATGTATTTCTTGGCAAGATAAATGGAGGAAAGACCCAAATACAATGCACCTCCTTGCTGGAGACTATGGGTTCTTTTCTGCCCTGGGAGAGTACAGTGGGCGGGGCCTAGACAGTGGGCGGGGCCTAGGCAATCCTGGTGAGCTGCACCCACCCTGGAGGAATCAGGCCTCCGTGTGCCCTGCAGCATCATTTGGGCCCTGCCTGGTCATCATTTCCTGGGCCTGGTTGCTGCACCTGAGGGCATATCACATCCAATTATCTCCAGGGGTATAGTCAAGCCACAGACAGTGAGGAGGGCACAGTAGTGACAGAATGTGCTGATAGTGGGTGAACAGGTAGAGGAAATAAACCAGAATACCTCGGCCTTGGGTGGGAGGTGGGGTGCTCTTGAAAGTTTCATATTCTGACATCTCACTATTTGGGGCATAGCCCAAAAAAGGTGCATAGAGAGGGTCTGCGGAAGGATGGCAGCTTCCAGAGAGGACCCTCTCATCCCAATAGGTGCAAACCCACAGGTAGAAAAAGGAACGAGCCAAGCAGGCATCAGAAACAAGTCTTAGTTGTAGCAGAGAATTAAAGTATTAGGTGGGGAAACTGAGGTAGGTGGCACACTCCTATGGACTCTCTTGTCATGATGCTGGCACTGTCAGCCGCCGCCTTCCATTTTAATGATCACCCAAAGCATTTTCATTGAATCAGAATAAAATTCCCATTCTTGGCTGTGATCGACAAGCGCTCGATGGACCCACCCCCCATCCACACCTGTGCCCTCTCTCTTGTTCTCTTGGCTGTGGGGCCACATCCTAGAGCACACCAGGATCTTGCGCCCTCAGGCCTTAGGCACTGGCCGTCCCCTCCGCCTGGGTCATCCTGCCCCCGGCTCTTGCCATAGGTGCCTTCTGCTCTTCACCGAGTTTCCAGCTCACCTGCGTCAATGAGAGACCAGAAGGTCAACCTGCAGTATCGAGTTGGATAGAGGAACCTGGTGGGGTTGGGGGGAGCTCAGGAAAAGGACGCTGACTCAGAGGACGCAGACTATGTGAGGTCACTAGGGAGTTTCATCTGGACTAGACACTCAGAAAGTGGTAAGATTAGGTACCTTAATGAATCTTTATATGAGAACACGAGGGGTGAGAGTGAGAGGCTAGTGCTGCATTTGGCAGCCATTCCTCATGTTAGCCAGGACAGGAGGATGTTTGATCCATTACTTCGCCTGGCGCAGTGTTCACATTTTTGTATGATGTGACCAGAGTGTTCCTTGTCTTGCTCCATCCTGGTCTCAGGGCGAGCTTGTCTGATGTTGGTGTCCTGTGAAGTTGTGTATGATCCACAGGAAAACACCAATGCCCAGCTGCGAGGGCCAGGCCATCTTCCAGAAGCCAGGGGCTGCTGTCTTCCTGCTCAAGTGTCGCCTTGGCCAAGAGTGCCACCCCATCCATCCTGTCTAAAGTGGTCCCTTGTCCCTAGTCACTTTCCCTGCCAGCATCCTGAACAATGTCTTCACAGCACTCATTATGAGCAACATCTTGTCTGTCGGTTTGTTGTCTGCGCCTTCCCACAACCAGAACATAAAGTTCATGGCATCGTGTCTCTGTGTCCCCTGCTGTTATTTATAGGACCAGGACCAGCCCCTGGATAGTCCCTGTCCAAGGGAGGGAAGGATGACAGACTCCCTCTTCTGTTCTCTGTGCCAACCTTTCCTGTTTCTGGACCTCACTCTGCTGATCTGTAAAGGGAGGCAATAATACATTTTCTGAAAGATCCTTCCAGATGTGACTTTGAAGGATTCTATATATGCAATCACCCCTCCAGGGTTACGGACATCCCCAAATGCATCTTTTAGAACTGAAAAAAAAAATGACTGTCTTAGAAAAGCAACACGGTTGAAGAGTAGGAATTGTTTCCACACTCAGAGAAGAGTGTAAAAATAGAGCTCAGCACTCAAAGGAGAAGAGAATGAGAAAAGGAGAGCTGAGATTGATAATGGATGGATATAATGAGATGGCAATTTTGGTTTCAAAAGAATGTGATTAGCTCCTAATGACGACCACCATCCCCTGGTCAATCTACTGTAACTAGCCACTAATGTAAAAATAATGCCCCTCAGCTGGCTCACTTTGAAGATGGAGCTGCATCTCCCTTTCGTACTTTTACACCCTTGTATTTTTTTTTTCCTTCAAGAGATTATCCCCTATTACATGGCAGCTTCCTAAAAAGGGAAATGGGTGTGCAATCAAAGTCTGTCAATTAGAGGGCCATTACCACTCACTCCCGGGTGACGCTGTTAGGCTGGCCTCCTCTGCCTTTGTCAACATCACACAGCCTCCCCCCCCACCCCCAGGCCTGCACATTCTCCTTCAGCCCCCACCAGGGCGGTGATAGGGACTCCTGGGGCTGTGGCAGAGACCGGCCTGGTTTCCCAAGGAAGAACCACAGCTTATTTAGGATTTTTCCAAGGATATCTGTATGCTGGATGTTTCCTGAAGGGTACAGCCTGGATGTTGGGAGAACTCCCAAACTGTGCCATTTAAGGCTCGGGGGTGGAAAGGAACCTTTGTCAAATCTCTGCAATGTCACGGTACAGAGGATGCATGCTTATTCTGTGATGCCCCATGGAGCCAGGAAAGGCAAAGTACTCAGAGATGCATACAGAAAACACCCAGTGACTCCCGGGGGGGGGGGGGGGCAGAGCTCTGCGGGGGCAGTGAGCTTTCCACTTCTGAGGGCTCCGAATCATAGTGCAGAGGGTCCTCTTAATCAGCTGCCTGGCAGGCCAGTGCGGTAGGGAACACAATCTGATGGCTTTCAAGGTCACTGGCACCTCTGAGATTCCAGGATCTCTGCCTTCTGCATTCACAGGAGTCACCTCACCCACTGGTTTTTTCCATCCATCCTTCATTCATTCATTCAAAGGAGGTGATTCAAGCACCTATGAAAGACAAAACCAGTACAGGTTCTGGAGATGCTAATGTGCATAAGATGCTCCCCTTTCCCTGGAGCAGCCGTCACCAAGTTGGGGGACAAGACGTTCAAGTTATCCAATGCAGAGAAGTCATCTAATAATAGAAGTGACTGTCTCTAGAGGCAATGGGGTGGTGGGAGGGTGAGCGGGGTAAGTCTCACCAAAGAGAAGATGCTTGAACTGGGGTTTTGAGGGATAATAGGAGTTTACCAGGCAGGCTGGTGGAAGAGAACTTCAGGCAGGGGAAGAGCACATATAAACTCAGTCTTAGAAGTTTGAAACACCTCAAATTGTCTGTGGCGTTGCATTTAGTTCCTTGCCATTGGAATACTGACAGAAGGGCAAGACATGAGTGTGGGGGGCACGTGGGGTGAAGTCATGAAGGACCATGTATTAAAGAGTTTGGAATTTATCCTGAAGACAATGGCATGGGGAGTAACTGGGTCCTATTCACATTTTAGAAAGATCTCTCTGATTACAGTGGAGAATGGATTGGAGGGGACAAAACCAAAGCGAGAGAAACCAGTGAGGAGACTCGTGGGAAAGTGTTTCTCCAGGTAAATTCACTGTTTGCAAGAATCATGGTGGCACAGTAGCTTCACCTGGAGAGCTTTAAACGCTGCTGATGCCTGTGTCCCATCCCCAGAGAGTCAGAATAAACCAGTCTGGGACGGGGCTGTGGCTTTGGGAATTGGAAAGTTTCCCCAGGTACAGCTATCATGAAACTTCAGCTAACTGTGATCTGAACCCTGGCACGCAGTAGGCACTCAAAAGAATTTTCTTTTTGAAAAGTTAGTTTGAAACTCTCTGGGGTCTGCTGCTCTTGACTTCATACTACTTTCAGGATGTATGTTTGAATGAACAGGTGGGTTTGTCAGAGTATTTCAGGGAGACAATCCACCCCTAGGGGTCAGCTTAAACGCAGGAGTCCAGTGTTACCACTGAGATCAGCCCACCCAGCCCGGCAGAGAACCAGGAATATGTCAGTTGGCAAGTTGCCTGAAAGCCCTGGAAGTACCTGAGTGGGGCAGAAGGATGAGATGGGGCTGGAATCGGAGTTACAAGCAAAAGCAAGAATCATCTGCAATCTAGAGCTGGCCGACCCTGGTGGCCAGAAGGATGCAGGGTGGTAGTGATTTTATACTGAGAAATAAAAAGAGGAGAAAGTGGAGGAGGGAGAGGAGGAGGAAATGGAGAAGGAGGAGGAAAGAGAGGAAGAAGAGGGGCAAGTCCTCCATTTGTAGCACTTTTCTATCTCCATGGCACTTTGTTCTCACTCAGATCTGGGGCAGAGATGGGTGCAGGGAATTTAGCACCTGTCTTACTTCCCCTTCGGGGTGCCTGTCTAAGGAGCTCTGACCCCCACTGGTCAAACCTCTGATGGATTAACAACTGGAAAGGCACCCTATCACCCCACTCTAAAACCCCGGGGGAAGCCGTTGGAGAACACGGCTTAGCCCAGGAAGTCCAGGCTTGACTGCCCGCCCCACCCATTCAGTTGGGACAGCGAGCAGAAGGCACACCAGTTATATCGACCCAGCTGCTGCACAGATGAGGCTTACAGTCATCCTTCTAGAATAAAGGTCGGCAAACTACAGTCAGAGGTGAAACCCGGCTGGACACCCGTTTCTATAAAATAAAGCACTACTGGAACACAATCATGTGCATTAGTCTGTGACTGCACACAGCAGTGGGTGTAAGTATAAGTAGTTGTCATGGAGATCAGGTGGCCTACGAAGCCCAAATTGCTTCCTCTCTGTCCCATGACAGAAAGTTTGCCGACCCTTACTCTGGAAGACCCACCTAGGCTCCCTGGAAGCAGAGAAAGAGGACATCTTGCTCTGGGCAGCAGCCCCACCCACCTGCACAGCTGCCTCCTGGCTGAATTCCTGACCCAGCAGGATCACCACTCCCCATCACCCCCTCTAAACCTTGCTTAGGACAGACCTAGCAAGGAATAACTGGGCCCAGGCAAGGCTGGTGTGTTAAGATGAGAGGGAGCTGCTCTCCCCTGTGCCGCTGCCTGGGAGTTAGGTTAGAGTGAAGATGCGGCGATGTCAGTCCCAGAAATGACGCAAGAACCATGAGCATTGCCTTCAGGCTGACTCACCAGAGTCAGGGTGGCCTTGCCCTCCTACTTCCGTGTCTTTCCTCCAGCTGGTACTGCTCCCTTAAATGGCCATCTTCCTTCACCCCAAGATAATAAATGCCCTTCCCCCATGTTTCCACTGTTTCCACAACACGTGATCATTTACTTGTCCGTCTCTTACCAGACGGCTCTCATCTCCTCTCTCCCCCTCACTCTGACTCTGAACATCTCAGCTTGGACATCCAAGAGGCCCCTCAAACAAGGCTGCGGCTGCCGCTGCTGCCCCCACTCTTGTTTGGAGCATGCTCAGATGCACACATGCCCGTCAAGGGCTGGACGCTGACCTGTGCCCTTGAGGGACCCAGAACACAGCAGTATTCCCGCCTCCCCTACTCTGTTTCTCCCCCTTATGTGCCTTGTCCCCCTCAGTCAGTGACACGACCCTCCTGCACTGTTCTCCAAGGCACAGCCTTCATCTCTCATCTCTCTCCTGTCGTGGCCCACGTCTGCAGTGCACGCGCTGCTGCCCTGCTCCCATCCCCGCAGACTCACTGACCCTGCCTCTGCCCCCCAGTGCCTGCCCCCTGGAAGTGCCAGTCACGTGTTCCTGAGGACGTCCCCAGGACCCGAATGTGTCCCCCTGGCCTGGAGAGCGCGGCAGGCTGTCCTCAACCAGTGATAGACTGGGGGATAAAGACCCGAGCCGGGCCCATGGGGTTAAGCCCCCCGCACAGGGGAGCTTGTTCCTGCTGTCCCTGCATCCATCTCCTCTTAAAAGGCTGGCTTCCCCACGCCCCGCCCCCACCCCTTAGGATCACCTCCCAAATAAACTACTGATACTCCAGTCCTTGTGTCTGAGTCTGCTTCTGGGGGAACCAACCCAACCTTCATCTGAACATCCTAGAAACAGTCTCTTCTCACTGTACCCACTGTCGTGGTACAAGGGGGGCAGCTACCACCCCCTCTTGCTTGGACTATTGCAGCAACTTCCTGGCTGCCTTACCTGCTTCCTCCCCAGGCCTCCGAGAGCCTGAGTTCCGTGCAAAACACAGAATGCACCTGGTGAGATGCAGCTCAGGCAGCTCCCCGCTCAGCATGAGGTGTACACACATCTGTATCCCCACTTCAGCTGGAACAGTCAGCCTTTCCGGAAGCTCCTGTCCGAGGTCCACCCTGCCCTATCCTTGAATATGGTCCTTTTCCACCTTTGTACATGCTATTCCCTCTACTTCGACAGTGCCTTCCTACTTCTCTTGGCAGGACTAGTCTCTTTACATCCATAAGAGAAGTTTCCATATTATCTTCTCAGAGAAGCCCTCCCCACGGCTGCATAATTTAGAAGAATTCTCACTCCCCACCACTGTCCTTTTACCCTGCTTTATTTTCTTCATTATGTTTGCTTGTTTCTGTGCTTTATCCCCTGGTTGTCTGGAAACTCAAGCAGGACGTTTTTTATTTCTCTCTGCCCTGAGTACCTAGAACAATGTCAAACACATACTTGGGACTCAGTAAATATCTAGACTAAATGAATGGATGAATGAATAAATGGCTCCCCTACTAGATCAGATCGTGACTCATGGTTGACTTCAAGGACCTTTGGGCCAATAAACAAGTGACTAAGTCCATGAGGGGCCGAGTCCATGTGCCCCCCCAACTCCCCCCCCACCCCCCCAAGAACACACAGGGCTTTAGATTTCATGGCCCATCACTGTGCACACACCGCTGGCTCATGTCACGTGACTAAAGCTCCCATCACAGGCCATTCTAACCACTCTGTCCTTTCTTTTTAGGCCTTGCCAGAGGGGCAGACAGCTTCATGGGATACAGCCAAAGAAGATGAAAACCGCAATAAGAATCGATACGGGAACATCATATCCTGTAGGTGCCCTTCTGGGAGAGCTCCAGGTTTGGGGGACCAAAGGGGAAAAGGAACTATTGCTGTTATTTTCCTAGAATTTATTATCAGATAATCTTTGGTGTTTCCTACCTTGGGCCCAGAGGCCAAGATGGGAACTTGATTTCGGCTTCCTCGTTGCGCCTGGTCTAGATAGCAGAGCTTGGCTGTCTCAGCCTAGCGGGCAGGGGGAGAACTGGGTCCAGGCAGAGCAGATCTAGGAAGCCTCTGGAGACTGCTATTACCTGGCATTGCCTGCTCAAGAATCCCTCAAGTCAGGGAGCAAGTGCGCCCAAAGGGTTCTCGGTGAGAAGACCCACAGCTGAGCTGGTGGATGGAAACCCTATGTTCCCAGCATCTCTCCAACAAGAGTACCACCTTGGCAGCAACTTGGGGTGGGCAGCAAGCCCCAGCCCAAGAGGATGGGACTGAGAACACCAAGGCAAGAGAGTAATGCTTCTCCAAGACAGTCCATTCCCAAGCAGGGACTAAGGCTCAGAAGGAGCTAGAAACTCTAGCCTATGCCCATGGGCTGGGGGGTGGGGGGTGGGGGGTGTGGCCAGCACGGTGGTAGTGAGCCTACAGAAGGAGAGTGTGTTCATGTGCGGAGCTAGGAAATGTGAGGGAAGGGGTCCTTGCTCACTAGTGAGCTGTGGCACTCCTGGAGCACCCCTAGATGATCTGATGGAGGCAGTAGAGCAGAGCAGGTAGAGCCCTCCAGAGGCAGACTGACTCGGCTCCCAGCCCAACTGTGGCGCTCTGGGCCAGTTAGCTGACCTCTCAGAGCTTGATTTTCCTCATGTATAAAATGATGGAAGAAACAAGGCTAGGGTCATTGAGAAAATGGACATGAGATGCTTGGCTTGGTGCCTGGCACCTGACAGTTGCTTTCTAGGGTCACTGATGAGAGTGTGGCTATATCATGACACCTTATTTTAACCAGAATTTACTGGTTGGGGTGGTTGGAGGTTGGAGGAGGGACCCTGATAAGAGATGCCCATTTGGAAAGATCCCAAGGATAGCTTGTGATTGGAAGGGTGGATTCGATTGGGAGAGGCTGGAGGCAGAGAGAGAGGCTGATCAGGAGCCATGCAACAGTCCCAGCAAGGGCTGATGAAGCCTGAGATTGGCAGTACCAGTACTTGAGTGTGACTCATATAAAAGAATTGATTTCTGGGAGGAGATGGAGAAAGAGACGCTGCAGAACTGAATACCCTACACAGGTAGCACACAGTAATTGTTGATGCCAAATGTTGGCATGTTCAGCCTTCAAAGCAACGTGATACAGAGAGGACAAAGTGGCCTTATAAGAATGCTAAGCACGAATTTTGATTACGACAGGAGTCTAGGGCAGAATCTGGCCCCCACGGTGTAGCCAACCTGGACTTTTTGACAGCTCACCAATTGAGAGTATAGAATTCCTTGGTCTCAGCTCTCAGGGTAGCCCAATTCAGCCAAAAAAAAAAATTCTGAATAGCCAATTATTTCTAGCACAGTTCAGTATTTTGTTTTGTTTTCTCTAACTGTCTAGACATTGCCTAAGTAAAACTCAGAGGAAGAAGGCATAAGATACGGAAGCTTGTAAAGGAACAAAGAGGCTGAAGTTTTAGCTTAGCTGTTTCCTGTGCTGATTTAGAAACGGACTGTAAATGGTAGAATTAATCAGGAAACACATAATTTGTCTCCTGGAAGATGGTAATACAGACAGCAAGATCTCTTGTAAGTAACGTGTTGGAAAGAAAAGCTCCACATTCAAGAAATACGTATGAAAACCTGTGATGTGTGGGCTTCCTCTGAGGCAGGCCCTTTGCAAGGCCCCGGGACACTCAGTCTCTGGTTTCAGGGGACCCCCATTTCAGACACAGGTAGCTGCTCCCTCTGACAATCACCTGCTTGAGCATTGTGTGAACTGCAGCCTAAAACATCCAGTCACCCATCTTCTTCCTGCTAGACGGTGAGTTCAGATAGAGTCCACTGAATTATAGGCTGGAAGACCTTGATCGATCATTCTAAGCCTCAGTCTTTACTCCGTAAAATGGGTTCAGTTGGCATGTCTCCCTCCTAGTGTGTTACTCAGATAAAAACATAAAGGACTAGAGCTCAGTGAAAAGACCCTACCTCCCTAAGAGACTAGAATGTCCAGGTTGCACCAGGTATCCAGCCCAAACCTGTGGGTGTCATGGGGGAGAAATCTCCCAGTGCACACCCCTGCATGCAGCACCCCTACTCAACCCATCATCAGCTCTCACCTGGACTCTGCCCAGCCTCCTTCCTGGCTACTGCCCACCTATCTGGCCCCCAGCTTTCTATCTCTCTGATCTCTGACTTGGATCAGTCAGTCCTCCTACTCAAAACCCTTCATATGGCTGCCCTTTGCTCATGAGTACCTCCTTCTTCAAATACCCTTGGAACCCCTCCAGTCTCATTTCACACTGTCCTCTCCATCAGCATCTCCTCAATGAAGCCACACTGGCTTTCCTGCCATCTCTTGAGCTTGTCCATGCTCATCCATACCACAGGGCCTTTGCACATTCTGTCCTATCAAAGTGCTCTTCCCTCCTCTCCTCACCCTATGAAATTCTACTTATTCTTCAGATCTTAGCTCAGTCATCACTTCCTCAGGGAGTTTCTCTGAGCCTTAGAATTTGATCAAAACACCATTATACACTCTTCGAGTACAGTGTATATCTTTCCAGCCCTCATAGTCATTGCAACTTGAGAGGCACTGTTGACTGGCTCTCTCCCTCACTAGGATAGATGTTCTGTGGCCACAGCATCTTGACCACCTTGCCCTGGTGTTCCCCAAACTCAGTGTATGCTTGGCCCTCAGTAAACAGAAACTGAGTGCTTTCTAGGCAGTCAGAAAGCACTGAGTTTCTGCAAAACCACCAAGGCTTTGAGCCACGGATCCTCCCTTCTGGCTTCCCATATAAAATGGAAAACATTGGAAAGGGTGGGTGGAGGGAGGTTGGTTCAAGCTGACGCTTGGAACAATGGGGTGCAGAAGATGCTGTCATCGTCCCACCTCATCCCACAGCCTCACCGCCTCTTTGTGCTCTAACACCAGCGGGCAGTGTGGGCCTCCAAGGCCAGACGTAGGGTGCCACATTGAAGGAGGCCTTTGCTCTTGGCTGTTGACCCTACATTTGTTGTTGACCCTACAACCCTGAATGGGATAACCTCCTTAAGGTGTGAGCTCAACACCTTTTCCAGAGTCCCCATGGGGCTTAAAGGGCTTGGAATCCCACCCTACATGCGCTGCCTTTCCACTCCCCTCCCCTGGGGTGCCTGTCCCACCTATCTATACTGATGTGCTGGGATCCTCACCTTGCATCTAATTCTGGGAGACCTCACATGGAAGCAGAAGAAATTCCAATACCCAGTGACATCTTGATGGGTTCAGCCGGCATCTCCTTTTAACTTAAGGATCAATAATTTGGCAACAGATCGGAGCTGGGGAGGGTCAGCGCTCTGCGCTGAGAGAAGAGAGTGCAAGGTAAGCAGTGGCTTCAGAACGCAGCGCAGGACAGAAAGGGTAACCAAGAGAAAAGAGTCCTGGAATTGAAATGAGAAAGGTAAAAGAGAAGCAGCCCCAGGAACGGAAGGTGTTCCTGCCCTTGTATGTGTCCCTCCCAAAGGCAAAGTCTGCCTTGGCTGATAAATAGAAATATTCTTGGCACAAGAAGAAAACCGGGTGTGATTAGCATCTTAAGGAACCCTAGCCCTGGGAGGCTGGCGCGGAGGACAAAAGCCCAAGCCACGGAGAACAGAAAAGATGAAAGAGGACGAGGAGGAGGGAGGGCCCTGCCTGCAAATGAAACAATGAAAGAGAAACCTTGGCTAAATAAGCCCTTTCTTCCGAATGATTCCATTTAGGATTTAGTAATAGAGACCACAGGTTTCCAGGGAGTGGAAATGGAAAGGAAGCAAAAGGGAAGGAAATGAATGGGGGAAATAGAACAAAGAATCCTTTGCTTTCAAGTACCTCTGGGGCAGAGACTATTGACAAGGGGAAATTTCGAGAATATTATTAACGTTTTCCCCACGTGGAAGTTTGAGAGGGTACTTCCTGGGCAGGCAGGAGGAAATCACACAGAGAAGTGGCAGTTAGCTCAGGACGGCAGATTTTATAAAATGAGACTCCCCTCTGGGATCAGTCAGGGTCCCAGCAGGAAACAGATGGGAACCTCAAGTAGGATGATTTGAAAAGAATTTAATCAAGATACTATTTGTAAAGGTGTGAGCTAGGTGTAGGGAGACCACAGGGAGTAGTGGAAGGCCTGGACTAAATGTCCCAGGGAGAATGGACCAGGAACCTGGAGAGAGACAGTGTGAACACATGACCCAAGGAGTGATCTTCAGCGGGGTGCACCAGCCCATGGTGACCCCAAGAATGGGAGCTGAAGGCTCAGTACCTCCATCGTACTCGCCTCCCTTTGTCCAGCCTTCGGACCCAGCCCTCACGGCACAGACCATGCAGTGCAGCAGCGCCTGACAAATGTGTTAGAAATATGCATTCTGTTTCTAATTTATTTTATGTATATATAAATTTTACATCATTCTTTATTTTTGTATATATTTGCTTTTTCCTCACAGGTGTAGTCCCCGTATAATTCCCACCACCGATTCACCCGTGCGCCATCACCATAGTTCCTTCTGCTCCTCCCTCCTGTTTCGATCCCTCCCCCTCCCCTACAGAATGTCTCTGATTTATAGTTGCCTGTTCATTTTGTTGGGGGTTTTATTTTTTTTTTTCTGATCCCTTATTCGGTTCCCCTATATCCCTCCTATAAGTGAAACCATTGGATTTTTTTTTTCCCCTTCTGGCTTATTTCACTGAGCGTGATCCCTTCCAGCTCCATCCATGTTTCTGTGAATGGCATAAGTTTATCTTTTTGATTGCTGAGTAATATTCCATTGTGTATGTATGCCACATGTTCTTGATCCAGGCATCTGTTATGGGGCATTTAGGTTGTGGCCATATCTTATCTATTGTAAATAGTGCTGCAGTAAACATAGGGGTGCAGGTCCTTATGGATTAATGTTTTGGTGTCCTTTGGGTAGATCCCTAGGGGTGGAATGGCTGGGTCATATGGTAGCTCCATTCTTAGTAGTTTGAGCAACCTCCACACAGCTTTCCATAGTGGTTGGACCAGTTTGTAGTCCCACTAGCAGTGTAGGAAAGAAATATGCATTCTTGGCATCTACCCCAAGCCTACCAAATCAGGCATTCTGGCAGGGGGACCCAGCAATCTGTGTTTTCAAAGGCCCCCTAGGTGATCCCGGATGCCTTTGTAAACATGGAGCCCATCTGATCTTGTCCACAGAGATGAGCCCCTGGGTTAGGGAGCCAGGTGCAGAAGGCTGGAGAGTGAGCTGAAGAGCAAACCAGAGACCAGCGCATCTTCTGAGATTTCTTTTCTCCTAGTCTAAGACATGTCAGTCGGGTCTATTGAAGAACTGGACAGGAGGCCAGGCAGACCTGTGTTCTCGTCTCAGTCTTCCCCTGTTTTTTGTGCATGACTTTCAAAGGTCACTTCATCTCTCTAGCCCTCAGTTTCTCATCTCAGTGCAAAGAGGGTAAGAGAAGATGAATGAATATGGAGTCTGAATCTGGTGTGTGGATTTGCTGAGACTCAGCGTAGCCTCTGAGTTCACAGCCAAGGAGTGATGGTCCAGAGATGTACACCCCCCACCCAGGGTTGCTCAGCACAGCTGTAGGACAGCCAGGATGCCACACATCTCCTCCAAGGGGTCTCTGTCTCAAGACACGCCTGTGCTCTTGAGGTGAACTTGCTAAGGGCTCCTAGATCAAGCCAGGACGCAGATTGAGCACTAAGGAGATTCTGTTCTCCCTTCCAGGGAAGCACTCAGATTTCAAAACAAATTCAGACGCTTTTCTCAGAGCAGTTTCTCTGCTGTACCTGGAGAAACCGTGCTGGGATGGGCTCCTTATACGTGCTCCTGACTGCAGGCCTGCTTTCTCCGGTGATGTCTCTGAAGGTGCCCCTTAACTGGACCCCACAGAGCCATCCTGCTGCAGAAATATTGGCACCTTGTTCATCTGAGTACTTGTTCTGGCCACTGGAGCCCTCGCTGCCTGTTTGCAGGGCACAGGCTGTAAGGGTGGGGAGAGTAAAGGCGTCTGGGGCCTTCCACAGACGGCTAAGGGGAGCGGGTCTAACGCGCAGGTCGCCCTCCCCTTAGATGGAATAACTCGGAGGCACATGGTCTACACCATCTCCCACAGTTCCCTAACAGGCTTTAACTCCAGTTATCCAGGGAGGTGACCTGCTTGGTGATAAGCCTTAGTGATGCCTTCCTGTCTCCATCTCATTTCCCATTCCCCTTGCGGTCTTTTCTGGGATCACCTCCCAAATCAACTGTTTGCACTCAAGTCCTTGTTTCAGATTCTTCTTCCAAAGGAATCCAAACAAGGAATCAGCCTCCCTTTCTTCACTAGGTTCCCTTGCCGGGTATTGGCGTCAGGGCCGGATCCGGACGGAAGCACATTCGCAGGATGGGCACCGCGCCCCTGACTCCTCTCAGTGTCCTGCCCTTCTGTGCTCAGAGCCTCCCCACCCCCGGCCGGAGTCTCATCTATTGGGGTGGCTCCTCACAGGGCCCTGCAAAGGGGAGCTGCCCTCCAGCCAGCATGGCACTGGCAGATGGGAGGCTCCCAGAATGAGGAGTGTTCCCTTCTCACACCCCAGTCGCCCCCTCTCCATAATGGTGATTCAATCAAGATTGAATGTGCAGACCTTTCGTTTCAATGAGGTAGCAGGCAGCCCGGGCAGAATTACCTGCCTCCTCCCTATCCACTCGTGCAAGATGATGGCATTAACATTTCCACTACTTCTAGGAAATGATTTTTCAGCTCCACAATTCATTGTAATGAGTCAAATCTCTTTTCTCTGAAAAATTGCCCCTTTTATGTACCCTTTTCAGTGCCCAGAAGACAGAAAGAAAGAACACCAGGTAGTATCCAAGTGATACTCTCTTTCTAGCCCCACTCTCTGAAGTGATGCTTTCTTGAAGTGGGTGTGACTTGAGGAGATCAGTGTGGGGAGGGGTTACCTTGGACAACAGAGGGAGGGAGGGGCTGTGGTTTGTTGGAACAAAGGAGGAACCTGGGCCTCTCCTCTGCTGAGGTTGGGGCGCAGAGAAAGTGGGGAGACAGTGGGATGGACATTGTTGCAGTCAGAGCCGGCCTGGGCAGTGGGTCTTGGGGTCCGGGATGGATGGAAGCACTCTGTAAGGAAGCTTCAATCTCACGCCTTCTCATGAGTTGTTAAACTTCGCGGAACCTTGCCTTCTCACCCATAGAATGGGCGATGGCCTACACCTCAGAGGGTTACTCTGAGAATCAAATGGCATAACATCTGTAAGCCTTCTAGAACAGTACATGGAACACCTCACCTGACAGTCTTAGAGGTTTGGAGGGCCCTTTGTATGTGCAAAGGCTCTGTGGTCAGAGCAGACATCAGGCATTTGCGTAACTGAAAGAAAATCAGTTATCAGAGTTGTGTGTGGGGAGCAGGGCTGATTCAGTCCAGCTTGCCAGCGAAAATGTTAAATTTTCAGGGATTTTGTGAGCTACTTGATGTCATGATGGTAGCTTGAAATCAGCCGTGGTGGGAGTATTTACACCCCAGAAATTAGCAGTTATAGATCAGAGCCCTTTTTATCCTTCCAGAGAGCTGTCTGCAAAACATTTACTAACAGAACACTGGTCTTTGTCCCTAAAACTCTGAGAAGCAGACAGAGTCCAAACAGAGAGGCAAGTTTCTGGTCCCCTGGAGTTGTGCCTGGGAGAGCTCTTCAGAGCCAAATGTCCTTGCAGTTATGTCTCCCCTCTACCAGCTGCCCAAGCTCTCATCCCCACCAGCCAGTTCCCCACCTCCCACCTCAGCTGAGAACCGGGCTCCTGCCCCTTCTCACCTCGCCATCGAGGAGTTTTCTTCTCCTCTATATGACTCTTCTCAACTCCTCTCCTTGTCTTGAATATCAAATGAGGAGAACCAAATTAGCTATTTTTCAAGCTTGCAAAATGTAGATAGAGCATAATGAACGTTCTGGGCTGCTTGTAAATTACCTCGTATAAACTCCTTCACATTGCCCGCTGCCCCATCTTTCTCCATGTGCTGTGGATAAACAGAATTTTTTATCCGTCTAATTATATAAAGTTAGAAGAAGGGGACACAGAATAATATTAGCGTCTCCCAGAAGGAATAAATAAACCATGAGAACACTGCTGCTCCTTGCAGTGCCTTTCTGGTGGTCCGACGGCTGAATTCTGCCCTTTAATGAATACACACAATTGCTCTTTGCCTCTGCAGAGAGATGGATTTGCATTTGGTACGGAAGGGCATGTGGGGAGCCCTACGTCTCTGTCTCTGCCATCAGCTCATCGCCTACCTCACCTCCAATCCACAGCCCCCATTTACTAAGCACCTGCTCTGTTCCAGCACCTCCCCAGCACTCATTCAAAGAACAGTTTCAGGTTTGCAGAAAAATGGAGCATAATGTACAGTGGGTTTCCATAGACTCCCTCCCAAGTCACATTGCATTCCCCCTATTATCGCAACATCTCAGATTTGCAGGGAATAATTGTCACAATTGATGACCCAATTATTATTAGCTGAAGTCCATCATTTCCAATAGAGCTCACTGCGCTGTGCAGTTCTGTAAGATCCGCAATATGTCTCATGACATGTATCCCCATAACAGGGTCATACCCAGTAGTTTCACAGCCCTAAAGAGCCTGTGCCCCACCTGCTTCGCCACACGCACCCCCAAATCTTGGCAACTATTGATGTTTTTACTGTCTTCCTGGTTTTGCCTTTTCTAGAATGCCGTAGAGTTGGAATCAGATACTATGAGCCTTCTCACTCTGGCTTTTATTCAGAATGCTGTGTGCATTTAATGGCACGACCCCATCTATGTCTCCTCAGGCTTGACAACTCAATTCTTATCACAGAATAATATTCCAGGTGTGGATGTAGCACACTTTATCATTCACCTATTGAAGGACATCTTGGGGTTTTTCCCTAAGTTTTGGCAAATGTGAGTAAAGCTGTCATAAACATTCCCGTCCAGGTTTTTTGCATGGATCTAAGGTTTCAACTCATTTGGGTAAGTAGCTAGGTGTGCAATTGCTTCATCATATGAATTTTACAAGAAATTAGCAAATTTCCAAAATGGCTACACCATTTTGCTCTCCCATTCTCAATGACTGAGAGTTCCTGTTGCTCCATATCGTTACCAACATTTGGTGTTGTCAGTGTTCAGATTTTGGCCATTTTAGTGGGTGTGCTGAGATGTTGATTTGACGTGCAGTTCCCTAGTGACGTGTGATGTTGAACATCCTCTGTGTGCTTATTTGCCATATGTACATCTTCTTTGGAGAGGTGCCTGTTCAGTTCTTTTGCCCATTTTTTAATTGAATTATTTGTTTTCATACTGTTGATTTTTAGGAATTCTTTGTATATTTTGGATACCGAGTCTATCAGATAAGTCTTTTGCAAATATTTCCTCCCTGTCTGTGGTTTTTCTTTTCATCCTCTTAACGTCTTCACACTTTTCATGCCAGAATGTTCTCCAGTAATCCTTCCACCATCCTGTGAGTCTTATGGTATTGGTTCCGTTTTGCTAAGGAACCCAAAGTTAAGAGATCAATCGACTGCTAATTGACAGAGCTCAGATTGGATTCCAGACCTGACCACAGCTCCGTGCTTCACATCACACATTAAAGGTGTATCCTGCTTGCCACAGGTTAAACCATGTGGTCATTTCACGCTAAAATGCCCCTTCAGAGTTTCAGGGAATAGAGTCTGTGCTTGGATGCCCTGCAGAGTCCAAGTGACTTACCTCTAAGGACCTTTATATGACTCAGGGGGCCCTCTGTGATATAATCCCCATCTAGCCCACCACCCTGCCCCTTCTCCCATGCTAATCCCCCCACACTGTGTTCACTAGACTGGACCTTGTTTGTGGTTCTCCTGCTGTGCCTGCTGTTTCAGTATCTCTCCCTCACTTGTGCTGTTCCCTTTGATGGAAAAACCCTTCTGCATTGTCAATGGTCAAACCTTAATCACTTTTAGTTCTTACTTCACGGATCACTTCCTATAGCCCTCTCTTCCCCAATTTCTACACCTTGAAGCTCCACTTTGGGGTACAGCCTGTTTCCCCCACAAACTCCTGAAGCCTATCACTTTCACCAGACTTTCTTGGCCTCTTCAACAAGCCTGCACATAGTAGGTGCTCCATGAATATGTCCTTAAATGAATGAATGAATTTCCTCTTTAAGTCTTTAATTGAAGAAAAAGTTTCTCTTTGTTTTGTTTCTAATCATTTTTGCTTTCAGATTTTTAATTTCATTTTATATTAAACAAAATCCCCTTTCAACATTTTAAAGCAGAATCTGTTTCCAGAGTTATAGCCCCCAAGGGCAGGCGTAACTTAATAAATAAAGGAGATTTTTGAGTCGATAAGTCATTAGTGAGACCATGAGTGAAAGCAGAATATGCATTTTCCCTTTTGAAAAACTTCAGAGTGTTTGTAACCACTGCTAACAAGGCTTCATGTCCTGCACTCAGAGTCAGGCATGGGGCTTTGAATCCCTCTGGGTGGGGTGCCCCCCAAGAAGTCCCACTCTCTGAGACTAAAACTGGGGACTGACTACTTGCACAGACTCCAGGAAAAACACCTGCCAGATGCTGGTGGTCCAGGGACAGCTCATCTCGTGGGGTAAGCAAGGACTTGAGGCTGACACGCTGAGATGGATTCCCAGTTCTGCCACTTACAGGCTGTGTAATGTGGGCAACTTGCTTAACCTCTCTGAGCCCCAGTTTCTTAATCTGTGAAATAGGAAAATAATAAAACTACCTCACTGTGGCATTTTGATAACCTACAGAGCTATTTTGAAGAATGAGTCATTGAGTGAGACGATGCATGTAAAGTCTCCATAAAGGTTCACATCAAACTCCTCTGCTTCACAAGCCACTCTCTCACCCACCTAAGGGTTCTGTTCTAGTGGATTCTAGTGGATTCAGAATCTAGTGGATTCTGTTCTAGTGGATTCTAGGGGCAACTGCTACCTCTAGTTGCTTTCGCTGAAGCGCTTCCCCCCAAAGAGTAGAGAAGTAGCATCCAGCATGTCTCGGTGTCCAGCAACTGCACTGTCCCATGGCAGAGGCTCTGGCTTAGTTCTGAATTAGCATAGTAATTACTGGAGGTGGGTGGTACCTGCCCAGCCCCCGGTATTCATCCATCCTCTGGCCCATCAGCCCATCACTTGCCTTCTGCTCAACGCCCTGTCACAGGTCAGTCAGCCTCTCTTGCTAGCTGGCATCTGGCTGGGTTGGCCATCATGCGCACTGGAGGGAGGCTGGTGGGGGAGAAAGGAAGAAGCAGGGGTATGCCCCCTCTATCTTTCTTTTCTTTTTTCGAATATGTTTTTATTGTTATTTATGTCTTTTACATTTTGTATTCCCCTAGGGTCACGCACCACCAGTTCACGCGTGATCCATCTCCCTGGTCCCTTGTGTCCTTTTCTGCTCCATTTTGTGCCCTTGCCCTCCCCCCCACACACCTGTTGAGTGTCTCTCTCCTATTTGGTGACCTTATAGTCCTGTTATAAGTGAAACCATTCAATAGTTTTCTCTTTCTTTCTGGCTTATTTCGCTGAGTATGATCCCCTCTAATTCCATCCATGTCGCTGCAAATTGCATGTGTTTACCTTCTTTGAATGCTGAATAGTATTCCATTGTGTATATGGACCACATCTTCTTGACTCCCCCTCTATCTTAATCATAGGCACCTTCTTCAGCAGCAAGCGAGGCTCTCCTCATCTCCAGCTCCCACCTGAAAGGCCCATGTGGCTCCAGTTTCCCCAGGCCGGCCCAGAGCGCTGGTCACCTGCCGCGTCCCTCCTTCCCTGCAGTCCGAGGAGGTGGCGTCTCCTTGCTGGGGCTTATCTCTCAGCTACCCTCCCTCCTGGGCTTCACAAGTCTTCCACCCCCAGTAACCACTCTGGTTCACTCCTGTGGCCCCTCGAAGTGGTGTCTCAAATCATGCTGAGCCCCATCTCTACAAGTAGCTGCTGAGCTCAGTTAAGAGAGCCCTGCGCTTCCAAGCGCCACCACCCCCTGGCCCTGGGACGCGCAGTCTTCCTGCGCCTCGTTCCCGATGCCTAATGGGAACTAAGAGCACCCACCCCGCTTCTCTCCCAGGATCTGTGTGAGAGCCCAGGGAGGTGCCCTTTTGCGCATAATTCGCCAAGTGCTGCCTGAATCCCTGCACCTGCCGTGCTGGTGTGGAGGTGCTGGGGATAGCACAGCAACCCAGGGGTCACGGCCCGGTTCACAGGTTCCAGGCAGAGCCGTAGATGTGCCTGTGCAAAGTGCTGTGGGAGTCTAAGAGGAAAAGCTGGCCTCGCCTCCCCTGGGATCCCTTAGGGACGCCCAGTGGTCTCAGGACTATTTGCTAGGAACCACCCAGACCCTGAGTAAGGTGGCCCGGCAGCGAGGGCAGGGACATGCAGTGACGTGTGCAGTGCCCAGGACACCAGCCGAGCCCCTCCCCCCACACACCCAACCAGAGGGGTCTGCTAATGGGTCTGTCGCACCAGAGCTGCCTCCAATTAATTGTAAAGAATTAGCCTGATTGTTTTTCTGCACTTGCTATTTTTAATGGGTTTTATTTGGTATTACTTGAAGGAAGCGTGCCATCGACTAAAGCCGGCAAGTCTGGTTTATGCCTAGATTGTGTTTGAAATGGCCTTCTCTGTAGCGTGGTGTTTCGTTATTGATGATTCTTTTATAATGACTTTGGCAGCTTCCCTTGAATGATAGTATCGATAACAGTATGTGACCGACAATCTTTTTGTGACAATACACTAAGAGGCGAAAGAAAAGCAATTTGTGCATCTGTAGAAAATAGGTAAATTTGCCTTTTTAAAGCAAGCATGAATATAGAGCCTGTTCATTCTGAGTCAATGCTCCTCACAGCCTGAGTGTTTCATATGGTGTCCCTTGCATTGTCCCTGTGGAGAAGCTACTTCCATCCCCGTTTTAATGACAAAATTACTAAGACTTAAAGAAGCAAGTGATGCACCAGGTAGGCCAGGACACAAGCAGAATCAGAAGGGCAGGTGGGAGCCAGAGGAACAGCACAGGCAGGTACTTGTTAAGGGCCAATAAACCCTGAGCCTCCCTCATCTGTAAATGGGCGTGATAATGAAGGCTGCACTGAGGTTAAAGGAGGTTTTTTGTGCAGAAGCCCTGTAGGGCCTGAAGTGGTATTTAGTCCATGACAGAGCTGCCCCCACCTGAAGTCCTTGCCCTTGTTTTGTTCTCTCTGCAGATGACCATTCCCGGGTGCGGCTGCTGGTTTTGGACGGAGACCCGCATTCCGACTACATCAACGCCAACTACATTGATGTGAGGGTCTTGACGGGCCTTGGAACTGGGGTCTGGGGTTGGCTGCAGTGGGCTCAAGATGTGGCTGTCCCCCAGCTCCCTGCCAGAAGCTGGCCCTCTCAGCACCATCTTGCTCTGCCCTGACTTGTGTAACTGGCATAACCCACCTTCAGTGTCCATGCAAAGCTGCATCTTCTCAGGCTGCTGCAGTAACCTGTTCTGTGGGCTCCCAAACAAGTGCCAGTCGTGCCCAGACACCCACAAGTTCATATCTGTGTGTGTGTCTGTTTGTCCCTTTGCTTGTTCATTCATTTGAAGGTACAGTCATTTATCCCACGGACGTGTTAAGGTGCCTACTGGGTGCTAGATGCCATGGGATCCATAAAACTAAAAATGCCATGCTCTCACCCACCCTCTCAAGCCTTCGCAGGAAGATAAGCTGTGCACGTCAACAATTCCAGGGAAAACTGGGTAGTGCTAAGTGTCATAAATTCAGATAAATTGCTGCAGGGATTCAGCGGTATATAAAAAATTGTTTCTTCTATCAGGAATGCAAAATACGATCTGGACTAAAGCCTCAAGCACAGAGAGAATTTAAAATCAAAGAGAAGGGGCTCTGGTTAGAGAGAACAGCACAGTGAAAATACAGCTGTTGGAAGCAGAAGATATAGAGCAGT
This sequence comes from Scalopus aquaticus, assembly GCA_004024925.1. Lineage (NCBI taxonomy): Eukaryota > Metazoa > Chordata > Mammalia > Eulipotyphla > Talpidae > Scalopus > Scalopus aquaticus. The sequence continues at coordinate 37,178 of PVIJ01006463.1, read as the reverse complement.
TCAGTTTGATGGGAATAGAGATTATAGGATGGGACTAGGAGAAATTAAAGGTGGAGTTCGATTGCTGATGGTTTAGATGGACTTTAGCTTGTTGACAATAGAAATTTTTCAATCAAGGAGGTGACCTGTTCAGAGCTGAGCTTTGGGATGATTTTTCTACCACCAAGGGCAGGAGGGATCAGGACAGGAGACTGAAATTAAAGTACTTCAGGAGAGGGCCTTTAGTATTCCAGGGGCTGTGGAGAAAAGGACCCTGAAAACAGCCAGGCTGGATGGCCATGGAAGTGAGCAAGTTTGCAAAGCGGGAGACAGAGGCTCGGGAGACATCCCTGGGTGACAGATGCAAACCAAGCTGCTCAGGACCTCAGCGAGGAACCCAGGGAGCTTGATGAATGGCTCAGAGTCCACCCTGGTCCCTCTGACTCTCCAGGACATATACAGACAAGCTAGAAAGTGCTGTAGCATGCTTCTGAATTCCCCATAATCCAGTCTGAACCAAATGATTCATTAATACAGCAAGCTTTTATTGAACCTTATGTTGGTCATTTGCCCTGAGATCTTTTCCTTGTCCTTTCCCACTCTGCTTTGCAGGTATGAATGAGTGAGCGAGTGAGAGAGAGAGAGAGAGAGAGAGAGAGAGAGAGAGAGAGAGAGAGAGAGAGAGAGAGAGAGTGTGTGTGTGTGTGTGTGTGTGTGTGTCTACAAGGAAGAGAGTGAGTTGACCCCTCTAAGGATAGCCCTGATGGGAGATTAGAGGTAAAAGGCCAAGAGAAGCCAATGTATTTCTCCTCCTTTCTCCCTTCTTTAAGTGACTGCCTCCCATTTGTGACTTCAGTTTCCATCAAGTAGGCACCAGAGTTCCAGCTTCTGCCAAGTGGCCCGATCCTAGGCCCTGCCCACTCTTTCTCCCAGTAAACTCTAAAGGTGGCCACAGCCTCCTGCTGTAGCTGATGTCTGAGCCACCCCTCCAGTCCCTGTTTAGCACCTCAGGTCCTCCATAACCTGTATAGGCAAGCCCCTATACTGAATTACCTCTGTCTGAAACATCTAGAATGCTTTTGTTTTCCCACCTGAGCCCTGGCCAACAAAAGGCCAATGTGGTCTGGGGCTGGAGCCTCAGTGAAGGGCAAGATGGAACAGTCTCTGCCACCATAGCCCTGCCGGGAAATTCACCGGACATGGCCTCTTAGGAGCAGCCTGTGTCCAGCCCGGAGTAGACCCTCTGGGCTATTCACCCATGATGCCTCCAGCCTGTCCCTCAAGCATTTAGTAGTCATTTCACAAAGGCTGAGCAGATCCTCCACAGTGTGCTGGAAATACAGTCCCTAAAAGGGATCAAATCTGATGAGGGAGTAAGATAGGAGGCCCTCACAGGGCAGAGGCTGTGGCAGCACTAGGGAGAAGCAAAGTCTTGAGTGTGAGCGTGGATGGGGGAGCCTGGCAGGTGTGGGGGCTCAGGGAGCACTTGGCGAGTTATGCACAAAAGGGCACCTCACTGGGCTCTCACACAGATCCTGGGAGAGAAGAGGGTGAGAACTCTTAGTTCCTGTTACAGATCAGGAAACTGAGGCTCGGGAGGATTGCCTGTCCCCAGAGCCAGGGGATGCAGAGCTTGAAAGAGTGGGGTTCTCTTAACTGAGTTCAGAGGCTCCACCTTCTAGGGGGTCTCTATGGAGACTACTGGCGGGCACAGCCTACTCAGCTACCTGGGTCTTCAGCCCTTTGTCCTGGTCTCCACCCCAGCTGGAATCCTCCAGCCCTCAAAAGAGCTCACTGCTCTCACTGGAGTCATTTATCCATAATGCGATCTTGACGATCCATTAAAATAACTCCATTTGGATAATGAGCTCATGCGGCCAGTGCCCTCGCTGCCTCCAGCTGCCTCCACTGGCTGCACCCGGCCAGTGGGTTGGTTTGCACACCCGAGAATGTATTGGCCACTTGAATCTGTTATAAATTACCAGTCTGGAAATAAATATTGTATCTGGGTCCCCAGTAAGTAACAGATGCATGAGTGCAGAGTGAGATAAATGTGTTTTGGATGCAAACCTCTTTCCCATTGCTCACAGACAGATGGAGGCAGGCCCAGTGCTGGTTTGCATTCGCTCTGCGTGCTGTGGAGGTGGGACTTACATGAACTTACAGTTCTTTTCAGGTTAGCAAGTTCTCTGTACCAGCTCTTGGCCAATCCCCAGAAGGGCCCCAATTGAACAGTATATTTCCCTTTATCTCCATTGCCGAGCAGTCTCCTAGTTAGGAAGTTTCTAGAGGCCAGAGAGGATCTGTCTACTCAGGCTCAGCATGTGGACGGGACACAGCACGCAGACCTGTGCGCCTTCATCCTCTGTCATTCATTCTGTTTGTATTTGTCAGGGTCGGTGGCCCAGGGTCTTTTCCGGGTTGGGGAGATAGCCAGGAGCAAACCAGAAACCACCCTGCCCTGGAGCTCTCATTCAAATGGGAAAGAGACAACAAGCTTGTCAATAAAGAGCACTGTAGCACTTGTTGATAAGTACCCCAAGAGAAGTAAACCAGTAAAAGTAAAAGAAGCTGATGGGGTGGTCAGGGAAGGACTTTCTGAGGATGGGACAGACAACCCAGCAGAAGCCCAGAATCGGGGAGACAACTTACTACTCCATCGTCAGGGAAAGGCATGGCAGGCACAGGGAATGGCCAGTGCTAAGCCATCTAGATGGAGGCACGACTGCAGTTTATGAAGAACAAGACAGCCAGTGAGCTTCAGAGTGCCTGGTAGGAAAACTAAGAAATTGCTAAAAGGAGGATACCTCACCTCGGCTTAAGAGGCCACTTCAACTCTTACCATCTCAGAGAATACGTCTCTGGCCCCCTTGACAGAGTCAGACCACATAGGAGTCCCACAGAGCCCCACATCTTCCTCTTGGTAGTCCTTGTCCCACTTAGTTGACGTCTATAATAAGCTGCTCAAAAAGGAGAGTCCATAGCCATCTGGTCTACTTTGGCATTCCCAATACCCTACGCAAGTTCATAGTAGGTGCTCAATTAATGGCTGTTTTATGAATGTTGAGTAACTGAGTGCAAAAGAGAGTAAACTTAAATTATCTACCCCCACAATTGTTAATTTCTTGCTCCAAATTTTATCCTGCTGGCTTCCAAGCACATTAGAATCTTCCAGATCAGTACCCAGCTGGATGGCATGTCTCATGGTCCAGAAGGAGAAAAATACAAACACCTTACCACAGCACGAGTTGCAAGTGTGTTAATCGGGCACATGTAGAGCCCTGCCGGGCTGCTCAGGAGGAAGGAGGTCTCATTGGAAGTGCAGTGTGGAAAGCTAGGGCAGAGGTACAAGGGTTGCGGTGGGAGACAGAGGAGCTACTGGAAATGAGGCTGGAGACAAAGATGGAGATGGGTGATTAGTCCAGAGCTAAGGCAATTGGACACCATCATGCAGACAATGGGGAGCCATTGAAGATTTTAGGTGGAGAAACAGCCTTAGCAAACGTGCCTTGGGAAGCGCACGCCAGCAGGATGCACGTAGACTGTTGGACAAGATTGGAGGCAGGGAGACCAGCCAGAAGCTCAGGTTGGGGGTATGGGGCTGTGCAAGCATGTAATGATGGGGATGGGGGGAGAGGGAAGACAGAGAAACTGCATCTTCCCTTTCTCCAGGGGATTATTTTCTGTTCCCAGACCTCCTCGAGAAAACTTCCAGAGTCTAAGTGTCCCTGTGAGCTGGGGAAGCCCAGTCAAACTTGATTTGGAGGAACAGGCAGCTTTTCCTCTCACCTTCCTTCCTACCTCTAATGTTTCAGAAAAAGGCTCAGTTATCACCTTAATAGGAGAGCAGAGGGGAAGTCAAGGCTTACCATCTCCAAATCTCCCCAGTAGCCAGCATAGACTTATAGCACAGAAGTCATTCAATAAATGTGTGCTAGATAAACAATAAAATTACACAAGGAAAAACATATATATTAAATCTTACAAAAATGCCTGGCACATAGTAACTGTCCTATGTTAACTCATTTAATCTCCACAGCAACACTAAAATGTAAATACTATCATCCTCATTTTACAGTAAAAGAAAAAAATTTGAGGCAAAACAAGGTTAAGTAGCTCACCCCAGACCACCCAGGCTCTAAGGGAAAGAGCCAGGCTCGAACCCAGACAGTTGGCTCCAGAGGCCAGGCACACAGCTGCCATGCTGTGCTGCCTTTTGAGTTGGTTTCTCAACAGCTTGTTTATTGGACCTTTGCTCTGAGCCTCATACTGTGCTAGGCTCTTCCAAAATGTTTTTGTAAACTCAGAGGGTAGGTTTGGGCCCCCAAAAACTGGCAACCTCATTAAGAATTTAGGGCCACTCAAAGAGTTTGGTTGGGGCTATTGATGCCTACGTAGTTCATCTGATAGTTCTGGAACAGATATTGGTCTTGGGTTGGTGTTGACAATCAACCAAATATAGAGTGTGCCCAGCAGCTGGAAGGTGCCTACTAAATATTCATGAAGCAAGTGGAAGACTGAGGCAGAGAAATGCACAGGGGACCAGAAACTAGTCTTTGAATCAGAAGGTGGTTCCAGAACTCAGAGACGCCATGTCTGTTTCACCATAAACCACACAGATGGCGATTCTGATTATTTCCTGAAGGGGAGCTCGAGATAGCTCGTCTACTTTGCCAGGACTGAAAACAATCCTATTAAAGACAAAAATAGGTATAGTTGAAACTTTTGGACTTAATGTCTCCTGAGATGGCTAACCATAGAGAAAGTGGATTTCAGGACCATCAACCTCTGTACCAATCATTTCCATAGTTGGCATCCCTATTCTTTTCTTGATGTATCCAGTTCTCCATTCATTTACTCATAGATTCATTCAATAAATACTAATTTTTTTCAATGTCATAAACTAAATGTAGGTCTGCCCCCCAAACTTGAACATCCAGCCAGTACCGTGTACTTCTCTGTAACCAAAAAAGGAGCCCTCCATGTAGGCCATGCCCCTGCAAAAGCGAAGGTCACCTTCAGCCTCTTTCCCCATGATGAGGGTCATGGGCACAAAAATAACTGCACCCCAGAGCATAGCATGGCCAATTGGAAATGAACAGAGAAATAAACTGGTCTCTGCAGCAGAAAGTGGCTTTATCAGTCCTCAGGTCACACCCCCATGGGGCTCTGCCCACTGATGGAGACTTCTGTTCCAAGCATGTCCATGTCTTCACAGAAAGGCAGTGTGGTATGCCTCCCAATTTTCTTTTTCTAATTGTTGCTAATGGAAGGAGCCATCAGTGCAATTGTTCTCATCTCTAAGATGTCCCACAAGATGCAATACTCTACCTGCGATTGTAGTTTAGGAAAGATTTTTGATATCCCACAGAAACCTGCAAACTCCTTCCCATCTCTTTCTTGGATCATGGGCATAAGTGATGCCACCCATATTTGCTCCCAATCCTCTAACTCCAGGACAAGCCTGCATGGGCATCTCCCAAGTAACCATAATAGTTGCTAATATGTAGGGATTTACTGAGCACTTTACATGCATTATCTTATTTAATCTTTTCACTTTTCTGGGAGATGTCTATGCTAATTCCCATTTGCCTTTGAGCAAACTAAGTCTTGGGAAGACTAACTATAAAAATGATGCTGTTTGCAAACTGACTGGAGACTCTTCACTGTGCTTTTCTCCTGTTCTCCAGGGATACCATCGACCTCGACACTATATTGCAACTCAAGGTAAGTGTCTTTCATTTCCTCTATGGGCCCTTGCCCTTCCTGGGGGAGAGGAATGAGATGCGCTTCTGCCAGCGAAGAACTCACATAGGAGTAGGGCTGAAGAACCTACAGGGGTCCTCGAGATTGTTCTTTTGGGCAGGAAAGAGGTGACAAGCCCAGCTCTGGGAGGAGGGACATGAGTGAGCAAGGAGGAGGGAGATTTCCCTACTAGGAAATGGTCAGGAGAGATGGGCTTGGACCCCAGGAGGACAGACGTCAGGCCAGAGTGTCCTTATCTGGAGCTGATGGCGCCTGTCTCCTCGGTGGGCTTGTGCCCAGAAGGGAGCAGCAGCCAGCTGGCCTGGACAGCAACTTGCCAGCATCTTAGCAGATGGCTAAAATGTGGTCATACCTCTCAAACCCCTTCTGGGAGGAAATTCTGTGGGTAATTATATATGGATAGTGACCTATTTATAAAAAAGCTCCTCACAGTATTATCTATAATGTGACAAAAGCAACAATTAAATTGAAGAAAGCATGATCATTTCCTATTACAGAAATATTGTGCATGGTAAAAAATTTTAAGGGCACAGGACATGCGTGTAATAGAGATGCTTACTGTAGTCACTGCATACATGGTTGGCTATATGGATACATATGCATACATGGGTGTGTATCTATAAACACACACACAGAAAGTGGCATTCAAAATTTTACATTCAATACATGTATTACATTTGTAATTTTGAAAATGATGTAGGCCCAGGACAATGAAAGAGGAATTTCCAAGGAAATTGCTTTGGACTCTCAGATCCTATCTGCCATTCCTTAGCCTTTATTTATTTATTTATTGCCTTCTTTCTGTCTGGGCTCCAGGTGAATGCCTCTAGCATTTGGCAAGCTCAGAATCAGGTGTCTTCTGTTTGTGCTCTCAGCCTCTGGCTCCTGGCAGCAATCTATCCTTCCACACCACACACACCCCCTTCAATTTCCTTTCCTTTCTCACTGAAGTTCTGGAACCCAATTTTTGTAAACTCCCTTAAGCTATATTCTGAATGCACAGTGCTGTCCAGATACGGTGATGAGTTCAGGAGAGGGCAGTGGAAGGGTCTGGGCAGAAGGATGACAGCGGGAAGGGGAGGGGCTTACGTGTCCAGTAAGCCCAGAGCATGCGCGTTTGCAGTGTGCTTCTTCTTATCCACATTCTGACCTCCCACGCCCCAGTCTCAGCTACTCACATGTCCCAGAGTAGATCACCTGGCCTCAGCCTTGCTCACCTACGTCACCTAGTCAGTGACTAGGAGGAACAGCCCCTCGACTGCTACCTGTCTCCTGCCGTCTTTGACCCCATGACCTTCTCTGTTGGCAGGTCCAATGCAGGAGACGGTAAAGGACTTTTGGAGAATGATCTGGCAGGAGAACTCAGCCAGCATCGTCATGGTCACGAACCTTGTGGAAGTGGGCAGGGTAAGCCCCTCACAGTTACCTGGATAGAGGAGGCCGCATCGCACACCTGAGCATCTCTGTGCTCCGTGCATGGTGCCCAGTGCCTCTGCCCAAGATTCCATCCTCATAGCCACCCACAAGGGAGAAGTCCCCACTCCTACTTCCCACTCGAGGACCGTCCTTTCTCTCAAGTCTCCATCCTCCACCCTCCACCTTCCACGCCATGGATGACGTCATCTCATCGCTTGAGGAAATGAAAGTCACCAGACATGAACGCTCATCTTCACGCTGCAAAGCTCCAGTCCCGCTTGTCCCCACAGCCGTCGTCTTCTTCCCACCTGCGATCAGGCTGAACTATAAAATAACAGCTGTTCCTGTTGACCCAAAATGGTAGATCTGCCGTTTCTTATGGCTCAGCCTAATCCAGTGTGGAAGAGGTGGCTTTTGCCCTTTCAAAGGAATCCTAGTGCCTTGAAAATCAGATGCTGCTGGAGAATTGCCTCATTTTCCCTCTCTCGTGGAAAAATCAGTCTCTTTCTCATTGGTAGATCATTCCCCTCAGCATATAAATGTGCTGAGCGCCTTCCCCTTAAAAAGAGAAAACAGGCAAACAGAGTGATTCTCTTGTCTCTACCTTCCTGCCACACTTTCAAGGCCGCACACAGGCTCTGCTTCTTCACCGTGTTCTCTTCTACCCCACTCAGTGCTGCCACCCCCACCCCACCGAGAGTGAGACGTCAGTGTCACCCCATCTTCCATACTGACAAAGCCAGCGGCCGCTTTTCTCATCACACTCAGCCTCTCAGTAGCCTGGTCCTTTGCTCCTGTTCGTCTTCCCCTGACCTCTAAGCCCAGATATTCTGGGGGGTTCAGGCTTCACTCTTCCCCTCTGCTCTGTCTCCTCTCCCCTGTGTGGGTCCTAGCTAGTCACAGGGCTTAGAGGAGGGGCCGCTGCTCCCCGCTAGCTTTTGACTGATTGGTGACCTGTGACAAGGGGTGGGTGGGATGAGGGGTTGGAAGGCAAGAGACGCCAGTGGCAGGATTCAGAGGCCTCCCCACTGAGCATGTGAACTAACCAAGGAGTAGGCTGCTCTACCTTTTTGTTTTGTTTGGGCAAGAAGCAGTTATCTGTTCATACAAATAGTCCTGGCCCCCAAGGTATGGGAAAGAGAGAATGTGCTTTGCCAGTAATCACCCAGAAGAAGGGCATGGCCAATGCAAGGCCTGGTAGGCATTCAGTGTCAGGAGAGACTTTACTCTTGAGCCCACGCTTTCTGGTCCATTCCCCAGTTTTACAGATGAGGAAACCCCTGAAGCCTCTGAGTACAATCACTAACTCTTGACTCTGCTGCCAGTACTCATGCCCGGGCACTCAGGGCCACCCTGAGGGGACACGGGGTCAGCTGCTGTGGCCGCAGAGGCCAGCCCAAGATGCAGAACCCGAGGCGACCACTAGCAGAGCCCTCAGTGGAGTCAGAGGCCCTAGATGGGCAGATCTAGATCTAGTTTGCACTTGGGGAGGAGGCAAGAGAGCAGTCCCTTGAGGGAGCTCGGGCTGGGGGCCACGCACCGTGCCAGAGGCTCCTTGGGTATTCCTTCCCTCCATGTCGTGACAGCTGCAGGGTTCCTGGTAACTACTCACACGGCCTGGCTGACATCCTGACTCCCTCCCGTGCTGAGAATTGACCTTGGGCCAATTTCTTAGGCTCTCTGTGCTTGAAATTCCTCATCTGTAAAGTGGAGGTAATAATAATCATACTCCAGAAGGGTGTGATGATAAATGATGAATATTATTAAATATTTGCACAAGATGTAGTAAGCAGTGAGAAAACATTGGCTATCATTTTAATAGGAGGGGAGGCTCAGAGAGGCTTCGACACTTTCTGGAAGTTGCACAGCTTCTGTTAGAACCAAGTGATGCATCCACTTGCCTCCAAAACCTGATGCTAGACCAGTGTTTCCCTAAGTGGGTTCCATGGGATGCTAGTCTGCAGGATGCTTAGTGAGAAGAGGGTTCCATGGTTAAATACGTTTGGGAAATGCTGTGTTCTCTGCCCCTTTTGGAGAGCCATAAACCACACCAGCATTAGCACGTTCAACCAGACCAGTAGCACTAGAGCAAAGCAGCCTGTTTAACTGTGTTTAATCCAGCATTTCCCAAACTCATTTGACCACAAAACCTTTTGTTTGTTTGTTTTTTGTTTCTTGTTTTTTTACCTAACACCTATTAGCACCCAGCGGAACACACTGTGGGAAATGCCACGCTAGGCCGTGCGGCGTCCCCCGGAATGGTAATGCTTTTGTTCTTTTAAGGGGAAACCGATGATTTCTTTTCCTCCTGCGGAGTGTGACTTAGCGTCAAACGTGGGGATGGCTTGTTGTGGCATCCGCACCCCGACCCAGGCAGAGAGCCAGCACCAAGTCTTCCCTTCGAGCCCGAACCTTCCACCCTTTTCCCAATGAAGAGCCTGCCTCCTTCCGGCCCCAAGGACCACCACTTAATAATGCCCTGCTCCCAAACACGTCCACGTCCGTCTCCTCACTGTTTCCCACCTTGTACACTCACCTCTGCTCAGCTGACACCACCTGGTGCCCCAGCCTGACGTAGCAAGAGTGCACTCAGCCAAAGGTAGAAAACTGGCCACATGACCTTGGACAAGTCACCAAGCTTCCAGACTTGAATACTAGTTTCACGCGTTGAATAGGGATAACGACACCTGCCTGCCTTACCTGGTGGATTCCATCACTTAGTTGATGGTGGATTTGGAAGCCACAAGAAGCTCAGCAAGAGAAGGCACTTCCATTATTCCTAACTGCTCCAGGCCCTCTGGGGATGAGCTCGCCCTGGGCAGCCGGCTGACCCCAGTCAGCTGAGAGTCCACCAAAGTGGCCCTTGGGTTTATCTGAACGGGAAGCCGGATGAGGCAGCTGCTCACACCCCACCACCCACTCACGTGTCCTGTCTCTGTCCGCTCTCACAGGTGAAGTGTGTGCGGTACTGGCCGGATGACACGGAGGTCTATGGCGACATTAAAGTCTCCCTGATTGAAACAGAGCCCCTGGCAGAATACGTCATACGCACCTTCACAGTCCAGAAGGTAAGCTTCCCCGAGGCCGGGTGGCCGGTCCCCTGGGCGAGTAGGTTTGTTAATTCATCCAGGACAAGTGATGATCGAGGACCACCTTGGTGACCTGGTGTCACACTTGGCACCCGGGGTCAAACAGCAATCAAATTAGGCATGGACCCTGCTCCAGCAGGAGGGACAAACAGACTTCACTGGCTAATCAGTGGAATAATGACACATGGTGACAAAAGCCATGAAGGCAGTGGCCCCACAGGTGGAGACGAAAATCCACAGAAGAATGGGGTGATCAGGGAGAGCCCCCCTGACGGAGGAGGCACTGAAGCAGACAGTGAAGGAGAAGGAACCAGCCAAGGGAAGAGCAGGCAGAAGACGGCCCCAGGCAGAAGGGAAAATCATACAGAGTGGAGGGGAAAGAACATTTCAACATCTTGTATCCTGTGCAACTGTGTCCCTAGGGGACATAGGGCAATGCCTGGAGACATATTTTTGGTTGTCACAGCTGAGGGGAGCAGGTGCTACTGGCAGCTAATGGATGGAGCCAAGGATGCTGATAAACCTCCTACAGTGCGCAGACCAGCCCCCCCACCCCACCCGGAGGCTCTCTAGCCCAAACTGTCAGTCATGTCAGGGTTGAGAAACACCGGTCTAGGCACTGAAGGAGGCCAGCGTGGCAGGAACTTGATGCAGAAGAGTGAGATTGCAAAGAATTAATATCATTGTATTTATAATGCAACTGCTTTTCCTCCTTGTTACAATAGCATTACTGTTACAGCACAGTGATAGGTAACACTGATCGGGCATTTCCTAAACTAGGTGCTTCTCTGAGTGCTTTGCATGAATCGGTTCATTTACTCCCCCTACCAACACCTTAAAGTGGATACTATCATATGCCCATCTTACAGATGAAATAACAGAGGCACAGAGCCTTTAAGTCAGTTGACTTAAAGGGAGACAGGGGGACATGGGGCCCCATCTTGGGGGCCAGACCCTGAGCAGGGAGGCCTTGGAGAGTGGCCATCAGCACAGTGCTGTGGGGAGTTCTTGGGTTGTCCTTTTGTGTTTCTTCTAAACAATCACATGGGAAGAAGTCACCCATGACTTCTAAAAGACCCTAAAAGACCCCAAGGACCTCAAGGGTTAACTCAGCCCAGCCAGCCCCTGCATGGTGCACAAGTAGCCTGGGTTATCCAGCTCAGTTTCACTTGTGGGGACCCAGAAATAACAAACCGGAAACATTGTCTGCCCTTGAAGACGGCACAGCCCTGTCAGGGAGAGAGGACTCTTGATAAATAGTCACAGCACAGGATGAGACCTTGAACCAGGGCTTCCCAGGGCTGAGTTCATTTGAAGGATGGAGTGAAAAGCCCCAAGTATTCTTAGAGCCCGTGTCTCCTCTCCCCTGTCAGCTCCTCCATCACCGCTGCAATCCGGTGCTTGCCCCGCTGGGCTCCAGCAGCCTCCGCAGGGCTCTCTGCCTCTGCTCTGCCCCGTGTGAGCTGGGCATCGCAGAGCCAAGGAGGGATGTGGGTGCCTGGGCTGATGTACTGAGGACTCTGCGGAGAAGGGGAATGAAGGAGGCAGGGCAGGGCTGGGGAGGAGCTGAGCGAGGCTGTGGCCCCACCCAGGCCAGCTGTGGCCAGGCGCTGCCCCACAGAGCTGACACCCTCTTGAGGCGACAGTCTTCTGTACCTCCACTAGGGCAGCCCATCATCCTGTTTTGCGCAGGACCATCCTGCCTGGCAAGTCCCCAGTCCTTGGAAACCCACAATCCCAAGCAAGCTGCCGGAGTCGGCGGGTCACCCTAAGGTTCCTGCCCAGGAATGGGCATCTGCGTGGATACCACTGGTACCCTCGACACAGCCCCCAGCACACCCCCCAACCCCTCCTGCACAGCAGCCAGCGTGACCCTCCTAAATGCCAATCTGACAGTGGTGCCTTCCCCTCTGCGCAGCATCTGCAGCCTCCCTGCAGCGCCCAAGGCTTTGGGGATAAAGTCCAAAGGCCCTTCCCGGGTCTGGCACCGACCCAGGCTCCCACCCCCGTGCACAGCCCACCCTTGCCTGTCTTCCACTTTCCTCTGGAGCTGCTCTGGGCTTTTTGTGAATCTGTGCACACACCGTGCTAAGTCCTGTCTCCATGCCTCTGCCTGAGCGCCCTGCTGTCTGGGATCTCTCCATTTTTTCAGCTGGGTGATATTCAGGCATCAGTGAGTCATAATGATTAGGAGTGCAGACTGTGGAGCCAGACGGCCAGGGTTCAATTTGTAACTTTACAACTTGCTAGTTTTGTGACCTTGGGCATTGGGACCAACCTTGCTTAGCCTCAATTTCTTCATCCATAAAAAGGAGATAAAATATGAGAATATGAGCTAAAACATGAGAATTCCTGCATCAAAGTGTTCAAAAGCATGATGGGCACATAGTTGATAGTTAATGCATGTTAGCTGTTATTTTCACTATTAATTTGTTTCAAATCTCAGGTCAGGCACCACCTCCTCCAGGAAGCCCTCTCTGATTGCTCTTCTCCCCAGCCGGGGTTAGCTGGTGTTTCTTGATGCACTTTCATAAACGTATTCTCTTAGAAGCCTACCTCTCATACTAGTCCAACTCATACTGGAGCTGTTCCAGAGACAGGGACTGTGGCTATGATTTCCACCTTCCTAGGACCTAACACATAACTGGGCACAGATTACCCTGGTGAATATTATTCCTTTTAAGGTTTTTTTTATTTATGCATACAAGAACTGGGTTGTAGAACGGAGATGCGGGGATTGAAAGGATTCACCAGAGACAGCGGGAAGCAGAACAGGCAGATGGACTGAAGTACTATGAGGGGAGCAGCAGGCGAGACAGGAGAGGTCTGCTGCACCATGTGGGAATCTCCCTGGCCGGGGATCGAACTCGTGCTGCAGTGGCTGCAGATAGCTTCATAGGCTGAGACTTAACCCATTGTGCCACCAAGGAGGCCCTGGTGAATATTGTTTTAATGAAAGAATGAATAATCACTCTTCCTATATAATCTCTAAATATCTGCAGGAGATTGCTAAGTAAAAGGAAGCTAAGGAAGGGGGCATGACCTCAGTGGAGATTCAGAGACGTGGCCTGACCACAGAATAGTCAGGAAACTGCCCTTTGGCCTGGAGCTTATCTATGTGAGCGGTGGGAGGGGAAAGGGGCCTGTTGGAGTGCTAGCCCTTACCATTCCCCAGTCAGAGACACTCGGTTTGTATGTGTTTCATATCTTGTAATTCTAAATAAGAATCTGATTAATAAAGTAGTCTGCAGCTTTGTTTTTAATTTGAAAGTCACAAAAACTATCATAGAAAAGGCTAAAAAATGAGGTCTCCAGAGTTCAATCTTTAAAAAAAAAAACCTTGCTTTGCACTGGAAACAACTTGAACTTGGTGTTTAAGACATTTATCTGAATCCCTTCCTTTAGATAGAAGTTCCATCTTTTGACGCTTGTCAAAAGAGGGTCCTCTGGCAAAAGTGTGGGTGTTACCACACCCGCCTGGGAGGAGTCAGATCATATATTAGCACAATGCTCTGATAAGTCCTGCAGCGAAGCAGTTTTACTTTCTCACCTTCGTAAGCTCCCAACTATGAAAGGTCACAGACTCACTCCTTGTGGTAACACCTGTACCCTTTCAAGGGCTTTGTCTTCCCTGGCAGCAGGGAGGCTGGCTCCCATGGGTGCTGGGTGGGGCATGTGGGGACAGCAGCTGGAGCAACAGAGCTCCGTTCTGTCTTCAGAAAGGCTACCACGAGATCCGGGAGCTCCGCCTCTTCCACTTCACCAGCTGGCCTGACCACGGCGTCCCCTGCTATGCCACTGGTCTCCTGGGCTTCGTCCGCCAGGTCAAGTTCCTCAACCCCCCTGAAGCCGGGCCCATAGTGGTCCACTGCAGGTGAGTGAAGGGTCCCCCACTCCAAATAACAGAGAAGTGTGAGTATAAGAAAAATAAGCCAGTCCCCAAAGTCAAGTGTTCCTCTCCCACTTGACAAGAGAAGGCTGAGATTCTGATTTCGTCGCTAGGGAGCTCCTGGCAGCGTTGCGATTCAGACTCTCCTGTCTGACCTCTGCAGGGTCTGCGGGACGGGGCTGAATGGGAGGGGATCCCCAGGGCTGGTCCTGCCCCACGGTCCCTAACGCAGACCCCTGTCCCCTCTCCCAGTGCTGGAGCCGGGAGAACAGGCTGCTTCATTGCCATCGACACCATGCTCGACATGGCTGAGAACGAAGGGGTGGTGGACATTTTCAACTGTGTGCGAGAACTGCGGGCCCAAAGGGTGAACCTGGTGCAGACAGAGGTGAGTCCGGGCGGATAGACGAAGGACCATGGGGAGGCGTCCTTTAGAAAGGGGCTGTGGAAGGAATGGGAGCAAGTGGATTTATGGCTTGTAGGATGGCACCAGCCTCGAATCGGGGTGCCCCTACCAACCTGAAGAGCCCACAGTGCAGGCATTTCTGCCAATGACAGAGAGTGGTGAGGCCCCCATCTCCGAGAGCAGCCAAGCAGGGACTGAATGCTTTAAACAGGATTCTTGCCTTGGGTGAAAGAGAAGAGAGAGATGAGAGGATGGGCACTTACTGGGCACTAGCCATGGGCCACGCTTTGCCTTAGTCGTAGCAGGAATAGACTGACCAGCAAAGGTGTTGAGCTCTTGAGCTGGGTCCTGGGACTTCCAAGAGATTTGGTCCTCGGTATTCAAGGTATTGTTTCTCCTCCCCGCACAACCCCCTGGGGTAGCTCCCGCCAGAGCCCCCTTTACAGATGAAGATGCACAGAAACTGTCCACAGCATCTCACACAGGCAGATGATGGCAGAACCTGGGTCCGTGTGACCTTAAGTGCAGGCTCCTTCCCAGCCCCACATGCTCTCACAAGGTACCTTTTCTGCCTGCCCTAATCCTCAAAGTCATGGTTGGTTGTTCCTATATCAAGCCCATCTTTGGGTTCCAGGGAAAGTGTGGGCGCCCCAGCACGTAAGAAAGTGCAGCCATCACTAACCCTGCAAAGAGAAAGTACCCTAGACTCGGAGCACCACCAGCCACTGCTGGCCCTCTAGGGCACCCCCCACTTGGAGGATTATATACACAGGACCCTGCTTCGTGCTCCGAGCCCTCTCCCACAGTCCAGTCTTCGGCTTCCTGGTGAGGATGCACTAGAGCCGCGAGGCTGTCTGAGCCATCCTGGACTCGCCTGGCCGGCCTGGGGCACATGGTCCTTGCTGTCTTGTGGGGAAACATTCAAATGCGTCCTCTTGACAGCTCTAGATGAGCGTCTGCTATATAAAGAGATGGGCCAGGTTCTACAGGAGACTAGTCAGCAACAGCGACAACTTCTGCCTGGAAGCTTTCGCGAAGACTTGCTAGAGTCTGAAGGCACAAAAGCAGGGAACAGTTTCTGGGAGAAGGAACAGCAGGTGCAAAGGACTGAGAGCCAAGGGGTGACATATTTTAGGAGCAGACCCTGAGACAAAGATTTGAGTGCAAGTAGTTCATTGGGGAGGTGATCCCCAAATTCTTTGCTAGGTGAATGGGGACATGAGATGAGCAGGGGAAGAAGACACGGTGGGCGTTTGACAAACTTCAACACCGTGGACACTGGAGTCCCGTTCTGCAGGGGCACTTCGGGACAGGGTAGCTTATGTATTTCCAAGTTCCCCACCTGAGGAAGAGGCACCGTGGTTCTTATCCCTCAGCTCTCCAACTGGCATTGATGGGGACTCCTACCTGGGTCCTTCGTGTTCCGCCTGCGGCTGCCCGGCACACAGCTCGTGTGTGCAGACCTGGGTCAGACATGGCACGAGGGAAGAAGCCCTCAGCAACAGTCTCAGATTTTTCTGTAAGCGGCCTTCAGCAGGTCAGGGTGAGAGCTGAACTCTGGTGGTTACCAGAGGGACAGGCGCTTGCGCTGGTGAACCAGGTAAAGGGGCTCAATTGTGTGGAGGTGGATGGAAAGTCCACTTGGGAATAACAAGGCAGTGATGGGTCACACGCCGGACATCCGGAACTTACATGGTGTGCTAAGCTGATGTTCCTTAAGTCAAAATGTATTTAATAATAAATCGTAAAATGTTTAAAATACACCGTGGGGGCTGGGGAGTGAAAGCTCAGAGAGCGTGGGCAGGACACAGTCCCAGCGGCTCATGTGCCGAGTTTTTCATTTTTATCAGGGCGGTGCTGTTCAGTCATCCGCAGGGTGAGACTCAGCCGGGCTCAGCCATCACTAGCAAACACGGAAACGGGGCCTCAGGTCAGAGCGCAGAGAGCAGAGATTCTGCGCATAAGTCGCCCGGGCTTCACAGGGGGGCGCAAGTGGCTGAGGCCCCCAGCCCCGCCCTTACCCCCACCCCCCGCAGGAGCAGTACGTGTTCGTGCACGATGCCATCTTGGAGGCCTGCCTCTGCGGCAACACCGCCATCCCGGTGTGCGAGTTCCGCTCCCTCTACTACAACATCAGCCGGCTGGACCCCCAGACCAACTCCAGCCAAATCAAGGACGAATTTCAGGTACGCGCGGACCCCAGGGGCCCAGCCCACGCCTTGGGGGCGCTGGACCCACAGTGGGGGTTTCTCTGTGGAGTGGGCCTGTGTGCTCGCGGCCTCTCCAGCTCCTGCAGCTGCGGGCGAGTCACAGACAGGAGACGCAGGCCCGCGAGCCCCCACCCATCAATCACGCACCGATGGCTGACAGTTTTTAATGATGATTATGTTTTTGAACGGAAGTCTTATTTAGTTCTAGACCAGGTTGTGTGTGGAGGAGACACACAGGTGTGCATTTCTTGCTCCTGTGTCCCCCGCGGGACTCGGGTTTTCTCCATATTTCTGTATGATCGGGTCCTCGCTGCTCAAAGGGGGTCCAGAGACGGCAGCTTCAGTGTCACCTGCGAGCTCCTTGGAATCGCGGAGTCTTAGGCCTCACCCACACCTACTGAGGACCTGCCGCCGCAAAGCTGTCTGGGTGATAGTGTGCACGTGGCGCTCGGAGGGGCCCCTCCCCGGAGCTCAGCTGCGGTCAGGGCTGGCAGGTCTGGATCTTGGAGCCCTGTGGCCAGAATGTTGGCGACTTGGTCTGGAGGCCCCGACATCAGTCACTGAGTAAGGCGAGGCCAGAGTCCAGCCCGTAGTCCCAAGATCTGTGTTGGGGTCATATCCAGGCACCAGGAGCTGAGAACCAGGCACGAGGGAGCACGGGAGCTTCGGGACTTGAGGGGCCAGTGCAGGCCCATCACTCCCTGCGCTGGCGGCCCAGCCAGCCAAACCATGGCGCTCCTTCTACAGAGTCTGCTGGTTCAGGGGATCAGGACGCGGAGCCCTGGGTTGCTTGTGGCATCTGGGGCCTCAGCGCTGGCCCTGCCCTTGCAAGAGCACAAGCCCTAAATCTTCCCTGACTTACAGAGCTGCCCCAGGGGGAGGGGGTCTCAGGTCTCGAGCCCATCCTGAACATCCCTCCGTCCTCTGACAGCTTTCTCTCTGAAAGGGGTGCTGGTGAAATCGTCTCCCTCGTTCCGGGCCCCGGCCCATGAGGTTAAACGCTCCCCTGGCTGCCCCAGCCCCGTCGCCCAGTGTGACTCCAGGCGGCCCAGCCTTGAGTGCAGCACTGGCTGAGACGAGCCACTTAGCTCCCAGGGCTGGCAGGGGCTGCGGCCATGCCTGAGTGTGGTGGGTGCCCCCTCCTACTTGGCCTCTTGGGGTCATGCAGCTCCAACCACAGGCCCCCAGCTCACAGGGCTCCTGGAACAGCCAGGGAGGTGCAAGAAAAACAAGTTCTGGGAATGGGACCAGGCGGGGGGTTAGTTCAGACATCACTGTCTCTTCTTTTCTGGGCAACCAGCTGAGCGGTACCTCTCAGTCCATGTTGTACCCCACAGACCCTCAACATCGTGACACCCCGTGTCCGGCCTGAGGACTGCAGCATCGGGCTCCTGCCCCGGAACCACGACAAGAACCGGAGCATGGACGTCCTGCCTCTGGACCGCTGCCTGCCTTTCCTCATCTCCGTGGATGGGGAATCCAGCAACTACATCAACGCGGCGCTGATGGACGTACGCTGGGCACGGCCAGGGAGGGCTCCGGGCTCACTTTGTGGGGGCTGAGAAGCTTGTTCCCAGGGTGGAGATGATTGGACCCAGGGCTCTGCCCTCCCCCTCCCCGCCCCGGGCGGCCTTTTCTGCATCCGTCTAACTGGCCCCGAGCCCCTCTCCTTCCCTGAAGGCTCAGCCCAGGCCTACTTACAAGCTGTGCTCTTGGCTCTCTTGGCTCTCTCATTCCCATAAAGCCTAGAAAGAGTAGACCAAAAGCTTGAAATGTCCCGACACCACCTCGAGACTGCAGGGCTGTGCGGCTCCTCCCCCCGCTGCCTGCAGCACTGACTCGGCCTTTGTGTGGTTTGGGGCATCCCGCAAGCTGGGCTGGACCTGGGCCCTGTGGACAGAGGTGGTGCAGCAAAGGTTCTGTCTTCCGGGGGCCGCCAGGCAGATTCCCAGAGGCAGCAGTGAGATGACACATAGTAGGTGCTCAGTAACGACCATGGGCTGAGCGGTGGAGGCAGCAGAGAGTTTGGAGCAGGAGCAGGTCATGTTCCTGGCTGCTCTGCAGGGGCACTGCCACCTGCTGTACCAGCACCAGGCCCCAGAAGGGCACTCCCACCCCTGCCCTGCTGTGGGATTCAGAGGTCCCAGGGACGTGTGACTCACATGTGTCTCCCTGGGCCCTCCTGCTCCTTCTGGTTATCATCCTCCGATTCTGCAATGTAGAGATGTTTGCACAGGAAGGAGCCCTGGATCGTCCTCTGCACTTTCTAGCAGAGGAAGCTGAGGCCAGAGGGGGAACGAGATTCACTGTCAAGTAAGAGCTTGTGGCAAAGCCAGAATCCAGGACTCCCGGCTCATACTCTAGAATTCTCTCCTTGGGCCTCCCCCAGTGGACTCCACCCAGTGAAATGCAGACATCCTGCCTCCGAGGCTTTGGCCTGACATGTCCGCAGACATGTCTGAGGTCACATCCATCCAGCCTGGATAGATTTCCCATCTCACCCAGAACAGGCAGGAACATGGGGTGTTCTCCCCTGGGGTCAAGGTCACCTACTTCTCTGACCTCTGATCCTTCTGAGGTTTTCTCCCCCAGTCCTCAGTACTGGAGGCAGCTAGGTGATGAGCGGTCACACGCCTGTCTCAGCTCCGTAGGGACCTGCCCTGGCCTCTGCCCACGGGGTGCCACGTCATCCTTAGGAATCTTGGTTCTGGAAGCAGCTTCTCGTCCTGGTCAAATCAGACAGCTGGAGGTGGCAGCTCTGGCTTTAACGCAGGGTCAGTTCCAAGGTCAGTGGGTGTGTGTGTTTATGGTGACTGATGGGGTTTGGGCTGCGTTCATTCTTCCAAGCTCCTCCTCTCTGTGTTTCCTACTTGTCCCTACTCCCTTCCCCACCTTCCTCACCCACACAAGGATCAAGCTGCTCCTGGCCTCTACTTAGTAGGTTAGACACCGCCTGCAGTCAGATGCCTTCTGCCAGCTCTGATGCTGATTGTATTCTCTTCGTCCACAGGGTATTTCTCCTGTGAGCCATCACTGGAGCCTTTGCCTTTCTCACACACAAAAAAACAGTCCTTATCTGTATTCCAACTCAGTCTGTGCATTATCTGGTAACCATAGCAGCTTTGCTCCTAGCAGAAAAATATGAAGTCCTCTGGGTTAATTTTTAATGTTTCCCCTGGTAAAGGATGATGTTATCCATGAAATGGATTGCCGGCTGATCCCTGAAACCCGGCAGGAGCACGGATCTCGAACATATTTTCAGATAAGGCTTTGTCAGGCGTGCTGGCCTAATAGAGCATTTATCACAGAGACAGGGGAAAGGAAAAGAAAACTAACATTCACTGAGTGTTGGGCGCCATGTCAGGCCCCGACTTACACTGCGTCATTCTGCATTTGTACGTATCATCCCCATTTTCTAGGGGAGGCACAGAAGGGGAGACTTTCTCCACGGTGATCTCCAGATCAGTCAGCTCAGAAAAGGAGGAGCCCAGGGTCTGGACACCAGGGGGTTTGACTCTTCAAATCTAGATTCTTTTCCTTGTCTGCATGAGGCTCAAAGATCTTCTTTTGCAGCTGAAGTTTGGTTTTAGGGGAAATGAGACTTCTGGCCTCCCACCTCCTTCCTCAGACCATCAGTTGGGCTGGGGAAGGCCTGTGAAGACAGAACCCCCCACACATCTGCGGCATCCACAGCGCAGGGAGTTGCTTGCTTGCTTGGTTTGCAGCTGGGTGCTGAGAGAAGAGATGGGTGCTTGATGTCGACTTCTTGGCAGGTTCGTGTGTAAGGTCTTCACAAGTTTGAAAGGGGACACCCTCTTCCCTTCCCATCTTTATTCTGACTTGTGACTCCACTGAAATAGTTGTGGCTCGCCTAGGAACCATCTTCTAAGGAAACCTTGTGAGGATATGGGCTATTTCTCAGGTCACCCAAACCACTCACGGAGAGAGGGAACCCCTTGAACTGCCAAGCCCCTCTCAGCAGTGGCTGCACAGGGCTCCGTCAAAGCCGCTGACGTAGTCCATACCCGCACAGGCCACTTTCCCAGGCCCTCGAGTGCCCCCAGTGACTCGGCCCCAGTAGAGTGGTTTGTCTGCTGGGGGCTCTGGGCGCCCACAGTGTGCCCGCCACAGTGCTGGTGCTGAGGATGAAGGACCAAGTTAGGGGTGTTCCTGCTGGCTGGTGGGCCCATAGTTTGGTTCCTGGTTGCTGGTCTTTTCTCCATATCTCATTCAACCCTTTGAAGTTATGATTCCCATCTTCAGATGAAGATTTGTAACTTGCTAGTGCCTCACCCAGGGAGGAGAGAGGGCAGATCAGTCACTACGGTGTTTGGATGGACGGACGGATGGACGGACGATTGAATGAATGAGTGGATGTGTGGATGTGTGTGGATGGCGGAGGGACAGGTGGGTAGATGAGAATGTGTGGATGGATGGGTGGCTCATAACCTGCCGGTGGCAAAAATGAATTTAAACCCAGGTCTGCCTGACTCCAGAACTTGGCACCTTCCACGGCCCAGGCTGACAGTCACAGAGTCTGTCTTCTCCCAGACCAGTTTAGCCCTCATTCAAGGCCAGGGACAGGAGTCCACCCCTCTGCTATCAGTCCCTTCCAAGGACCTCTGCTCAGACTGAGCCGGCCCCTCCAGCTCTGAGAGCACAGGGCCACAATCTCCCTCTATCCCAAGAGGTGCCTTGGCCGGCAGAGCAGCAAATCTGCATCCCAAATCTTTCATTTTATATTGTAATGATAACTGTTTGCTGAGCTCCAAGACACAAATAATTTATTTGAATAATCCCCATCTGAGTGACACTTTCCTAATGAAATGTCTTATTTTGGAGGAGAATGAGTTCATTATGAGCAGGTCCCCTTGGCCGCCAGGGCACCCAGAGATAGCAGGACAGGTCGGTGCTTTGTGTAATCTATCTGGCGGGCTCGGGGGCCGCTGGCAGCCGTCCAGGCCTCGGCATCTCCGGAACGCCGCTGATGGATGTGTGTTTTATGAAGCCGCGTTGTTCCTTTGTCAGAGCCACAAGCAGCCTGCTGCCTTCGTGGTCACCCAGCACCCTCTACCCAACACCGTGGCAGACTTCTGGAGGCTGGTGTTCGACTACAACTGCTCCTCCGTGGTGATGCTGAACGAGATGGACACTGCCCAGGTAGGAGAAGTTGTGGCGCGGCCCTGGGTGCCCAGGTGCATTAGGACAGCCAGGCCCAGGAGGTGGAGCAGGAGCCCTGAGAATGCAGTGTCGCCTCTGCCCAGCATAGGTGCCCTCTGCTGGGCACTGCTGCCTGTGAGCCCCAAGCAAACCCATTCTGCGGCCGCTGAGGCCAGGGATCTCCCTCTGTGCGCTGCCTGCTAAGCCTTTCCCGACTCCAGCGTGACTTCCCCCGTGGGCATTGTCCATACCCCTCCCCAGCGCAGTCTCCGCGCTCCACCCCCGGACTGGGGACTTGGGGCTCTCGCTCTGAGTCATGCAAAGCTCACAATGGCGGAGGCTGCCTCTCCCAGCACTCAGCTCTCCAGCCCTGCAGACTCTCCTGACGCCTGCTCACGGGGACCCGGCTGCCCCTCTGTGGACACCTGCACTGGCAGAGCCAGGGCTTGAGCCTGGAACCCTTTGCCCACCAGCCACCCACTGAGCCCTGATTTCACAGGTGACCCTGTGACCTGCCCAGCAGGTTTCATTCCTTACACCCCCTAGTGCGACAGCTGTGAGCATCCTGTGCCCGCAGGACGCCCACCCCCATCCTGAGGACACGGGGCCCATGTCGCAGGCCAGTGTCTGGGTGCATGCCCCCGGCAGGGCAGCTGTGCTGGGGTGTTCGTGAGGAGGGCCTTTTCGGTTTTTGCAAAGCTGTCCCTTTGTGGTCTTGAAGAAAACTCAAAGGAGCACGTCCCTGTGTGAGTGCCAGCTTGTGTGGGAATTAGGGAAACAGATCTGAGCTGTGCTCTCAGCCCGCCAGGAGCTCGCATTTCTGCTACAGAGACAGATGAGCAAATTGTCCCAGCCCCGCGCGGCGGTGCTATAATAGAGGTCAGCGGCGAAGTGCTGTGCTGGCCGGGAACAGGGAGCAATTAATTCAGCCCAGAGGGTGAGGGAAGACTTCAAAAAGAAGGTGACTTTGGCCTTGAAGAAGACGGCAGAGATTTGGGCATGTGGAGGATGAAGGGGCAGGGAAAAGGCAGCCCAAGCGGAGGGGCAAAGGCCAGGCCAGCTGGAGGTGGAGGCCTGTCTGCGGAACAGCCTCTGCCACGGGGCGCAGGGTGTCAGGTGTGCGAGGAGGAGAGGGGGGCGGCGCCGGAAAGGCACGGGACACTTTGCAGGGGGTTGCCCAGGCCTGGCTGAGGGGTTAGGCCCTGGCCTGCTGCATGCTACCTGTCAGACTCAGTTTGTAAGCAGCAGAATGCTTTGACCCAAAGCTTTCAACACACACCCTGTGATGTACTTGATTAGATGGTGAAGGTGGCAAGTGTATGGCACGAGGACAATGAGAGGGCAGGGCAATGAATGGTGAGGGCTGGGTGGGCATGGGATGCCCTGTAATAGGGTCTCAGGAGGGCCCTGCTGAGAAGGTCGTAGCTGATGCAGATTTGGAGGAGCTGGGAGAATGGGGTAGGGGCTCCCAGGGGAGAGCATCGGGCAGAGGGCATAGCGGCACCAAGGCCTTAAGGCGGGTGTGCGTCTGGCACACGTGAGGCCGTGGTGAGCAGAGCAGAGTGAGTGTGGGGCCACTAGCAGGAGAGACAGAAACACAACTGGGTCCAGTGATGGGGGCCTTGAGTCTCAGTAAGAATGTGGGGTGTTATTCTGAGAGAAATGGGGAGCCATTGACAGGTGTTCCGTCAGGAAAGGACTCGGAAAATGTCATTTGAGACTTTTTAAAAAGCGTTCCTCTGACTCCTGTTGGTGCTGGAAGTGGGGGTGGGGGGGCTATTGCTAGGAGTAGAGGCAGAGAGGCGAGAAGAGGCTCCCAAAGTAATGCCGGCGACGGGATGGTGGCTGAGCCTCGGGAGCAGTGAAATTGATCCTGGCTCTATCCTGTGGGTAGACCCCACAGTCTGACAGATTGACTACGGAAGGTGAGGGAAAAGGAAGATGGACGGTGAGTCCAAGGTCCAGGGCCTGGGCAACGGACTCTAAGGTAACCATGAAATTGAACAGATTCCCATTAAACAAAGGGCCCCCACGGGCTTCTAAAGTGCAAAGCATCCCCGCCCTGTTCCTGTGCCTGAAAAAGGAGAACAGTGGACTCTGCCCGGGAGTGAAGCAGAGCCAGCGAAAGCCTGTTTGCGTCACCCCCTTTTTGCAAAACCAGAGCTCAAGCCCAGAGAAGGAGCTTCAGAGAACCTCCCTTTGGGACATACACAGAAGCAAGGGTCAGGGTCACTGGCTAGAGTTCCCCCTCCAGTGTGGATTGGGGGTGAAGGAAGATCTTTCGGCCCCAGATGTTGGTACAACTTTTGAGAATCAATGCTTTAAATGCAAAAACATCAGGCTCAGAAGTGCCCGAGGTTGGCTGCCATATGCAGCTGGCAAGCATCCCCTGAAATCTGCAGATGAATAGAGCACTTATTGATATAAATATCATCACTGCAACAGCTGGGCGCCTTGCGAAAATAAACAGTGACACTGTGTGAGCAGCAGAAGAGCCGCCCTCAGCACCTGGAGAGGCGGGTCTTTGAAGTGGCATCAGCATTTGTCTGCCAGTGCACCCGTGCCAGGCCGCCACGGCTGCAGCCAGCCCAGCATCACGGACAGTCTGATTAAGTCCTGAGCATCTCTGCATTGCTCCCAAGAGCCCCAGCACACATCCTGTGCTTTGACTGGGACTTGGGCTTGTGTTTCAGGTTATGGCAGGGCCATGTAATTTTGAACAGAGGGTGAGCGATGGCCAAGTGCTTTCTTCGCTTGCCCTGCTGGCCAGATCTGTCCGCCTCTCCTCAGAACCCTGAGTTACTTCTCCACTCCATCAGCCATCTCCAGCCAAAGACAGTCTTCCCATCTCTGCAGTGACTGCTGTTCAGAGGCAGCTAGGAGCAGTGGGGCACTCAAGATAAAGACCCTCAAAGCCACTTCATTAGATCTTAGAGATTTTTCTAGCTCTTTGGGATTCCAAAGACCTGTGGTCAGATTAGTAGGGCAAAAATCCTTGCTCTTCAGCATTCATCAGGTGACACTGTGGTTTCAGAAAGAACCTTTCAACAACACCCAGTAGCACTGACAAGATCTCGTCCAGCTTTGTGGACTCTGTGTATGTAGGGTTAGACCAGAGTTCATGGGGAGCAGACCCCGGAAAGCTGGAGGAATTATGTGTGAATCGTAGTCCATGAGGCGCCACGAGGGAGCAGAGCCAGAGAGCCAAGGGAAGGAAGATGTCCAGCTCTCCAGCTGCAGGAGGCATGCTGACCCACAGGGAGGTCTTTGAAAGGTCAAGGAGTATGCGTTCTGGGCCACATTCAGTCACTCACTGATCAACAAACACTTCCCAAGAACCCACCCCGGCCAGACACAGACCTAGACGCAGCAGGGAATGAAAGAGGCATAGCCATCTCACCCTGTCCCCATGGAGCAGACATTCTGGTGAGATAAATCCACCTCCCAGACTGTCCCTGGCATCAGACAGGGTGGCTTCATCTTCAGCTAGAGCCGTCTGACTGAGACCCTTGAGTGGCATGAAGAATCTGACCCGGAAGCAGAAGGGTTAGGAGACCTGGTGTCCACAGCCTATGACATTGGCCTGGAGGAATCTAGCAGGAGATGACCGCCACACGCCACCCCACTGGCCTGAAGTTAGGTGTTGGGGTCCATGAGACCAGCTTCCCTTCATTTACCTTCATATAATAAGTGCTGAGCCTTCAGAATTCCTTGAATAGTCTCGCCAAGTATTATATCGGCCATGCTTGGTGTGTCCTCTGAGTTTCTGAATATTTTCATTGTAGGGAATACCCATCACTTTGCTTAAATCTTAGGGATGTGGTCATCTTTAGTGTTCTCTTGACCTTTCAGTATTTCCCATCTTCCCTACATGGAGGTACTATTTTGAAGTATTTTATTTCCCAAACTATGTATATTTTCTAATTAATAATGTGGTAACTTTCTCATATTTTTTCCCATAAATTCACTGCTGTGATGAGTTTCTGACCTCAGGGCAGATGCAAAGCTAACACAAGGAGATGCTGATTGTAACCCAAAGTTAGAAACTCTGCGTCCCCCATCCAAGGTAATAGTGCAGCCCCCCACCCACCCCAACCCCCAGTGACTTATAGAAACTTTGGAGCTAGCCCATTGGGTTTCCTGCCAACTTCATGGGCCCCACTTTGGAAACCACTGAGCTGACGAGGGGGACGTCCCCTCGCTGTGCAGGTCAGGGCACTGAGGCCCCGGTCAGGGGCGGGAGCTGCGCAAACCCCCGCAGCCCAGCTCGGACTCAGGCCCAGGGCCTCCTGCCAGGGATGGAGGAGAGTTTCTGCCACCATTTAAAAAATGAGATTTCCTCAGCCCGAGTGCCTGTTGTGCATGAATAGCTGGGGCCTGGCCTAGGGAACAGTAAGGATTGTGCTTTCGTTTAAAACAAACAAGGTTTTTTGTGTAAAAGCTGAGTCGTCCAATTCTGGAAGAGAGAGCCAAGCTCTTCATCCTCCCGGGAGAAAAGTGGGGGTGATGTTTCAGAGATGTCTTTTCCTGTCATTGTGCCTGCAGGGCAAATAGCAAGTATTGATGTCCCCATTTTTATCTCGGCTTGTGAAAACACAGCCCAACATGCAACAGAACGCCCAGGTCTGCTTCTTGGCAAGCCTCGGGTCTGAAACGCAAGGCCTGGATTCCTGCCTCGGCCTTCCTGAAGAGTGGGGTCACAGGGGAACCAGAAGTCCAAGGTCAAGAGACCTGAGACCAAGTTCAGCCCTGACGTGGACTTGGTGTGTTGCCTGAAACCAGTTTCTTAACTTGTCCAAGTGGCGATGTTAAATTTGTGTAACCAATTGTCAGCCCAATTTATGCGATCTTTGAAGATTTTAATTCAAAGGGGCTCTGTTTCCTTTTCCCCATCTTGTGGGAGAGCCCACTGTCCACTCCCAAGGCTTCTGGGAATTCTAAAGGAGCCCTGTTTTCACTTCCGAGTTCCAGCCCAAGCTTTAACGGATCCATAAGGGGGTCCTGCCCCAGCCAAGCCCAGTACTGAGGTGGAAAGTCTCCCTCCTTCTCACCCCTAGGGGTGGCAGCCCAGCTCCCCGATCCTGTTGCCAATCACTCTCCTCCTCTCTTTCTTCCTCTGCCCCCTTTTCAGCTCTGCCAATGCTGCCCCCAAACTCCCGTCTTAAGCTGCACCATTCAAGTTTCTTTGACGCGTCTTGCTAAAACCTGCCCCAGAGCCTGCCTTCCGCCCACCCCTCCCTCTGTAGACGTTTCCCTAAACCTCCCACCCTTCCTTACCGGAAACGCACTCTGTCACAGCTGTCCTAAGAGGAAGTTTCCACCACGAGGTGGAGATCGCATCGTTCACCTCATGGGCCATCGAGAGGGTAAACTGAGGCTCGGTGCCGGGGTGCCCTGGCTCCAGCCCACATGCCTCCCCGCTGTGTCACCTCAGTCTGTCTTCCTTACTGGCCACAGTGGTAAGCTCAGTGTTAAGGTCATGTCTTTGCCTCTTTATAGAATCTATTTAAAAGGATTTTAATAATCACTGATTGGAATTTTAAAAACCCAATTCCGGTGACATATTTTTCTCAAAAAGTGCTAATGTGCTTCACCTTCAGGTGATCTGAGAGGGAGACCCCCTTTCCCTCACACCCCCAACCATGGATAACAGGGGCCTTGACCAAGTCAGGTCCTTGGTTTCTGAACTGTGCTATTACTAAGCCTTACTATTTTATCAATCCATTTTTTAATTAACAAAAGTTATAACTAAGGTGCACTGAGATGCACTTTTAAATTGTTTCTGCCAAAAATGAGCCCATATGGTCGTTTCCACTCAGCTCATCAGAGCGTGTTTATTCCAGTGACTAACAAGATTTCTGATGCCATGAGCAAGGAAATGATGTTCAGTAGTGAGGCTCCGGCCGCGTTTGTTGTATTTTGAGTGTGAACTTGCAGCTCCAAGGACACCTTTTCACAGCCCAGGCAGCCACGGGATCGCTGGGTGGGTAACCCGGGGCAGCTGTTCCGGGCCGTCCACACGCGCTTCACGGCTCTTGCCTGTTCTCACTTTCTCTGACAATAGATAGCAAAAGGGCTTCTGCTCTTCTGGAAGCGGCCGGGCCATTTTAAATCATAGCAACGCCCAGACCAGCTTCCCCACCTCAGCATTGTCCTGTGTGTTGGCAGCAACTAACCCCCCACAACCCAGAAAACAAGGCCCCTCCCCAGACTGTTGGACTAGAGAGGGAGCAGGGGAGTAGTCGGACTGAAGCGAGGAGAGGCCTGGATCCGGGTTCTAAAGGTCTTTGGATTTGGCTTGTTCTTGGAGACAGCCGCTGCTGTTTGGGGGCAGCACTGCAAGTTTCCATCTGAGAGAGAACCGCCAGAGTAGCATCAGGGTATCTGGGCCCGGGTTATCTGGGTGCTGGTGGTTTTATTTTATTTTATTTATTTTATTTTGTGAAAGAACAGCCATATTTATTTATTCCTTTCTCCAAAAAGAAAAAAAAAAAGATTTCATTTGTAGGTCTAAAATAATTCATAGCTTCTTTTTTTTTCCTTTTTTTTTTTTTTTTGGCTGGTGATTTTAAAGAGCCAAGTGGGCTTCCTTGAACCCCTGTCTGCAGCTTTCAGAAACCAGAAGGCCCCGCCCCAAGATTTCCATAGACTGCTGGTGCTTGAGTGTTCCAGGCAACTCCCCACTTAGGCCTGTGGTCTCTGCTCCAGATTTGCTCAGCTCCGGAGCACAGCATGGTGCTCACGCTCCCCTCCCTGCTTCCACTCTGCTCCCCACTTTCTTCTGCCACCTCCCAGCACGACGCCAGTTCTCTCCTCTCACATGTAGAACGGCCTCTGTATCCAGGATGCCACACATCCCCTGGCTTCCCGGACCTGACAACCAGGAATTGTCACAGGGCCAGCCTCTGTCTTCCCCTAAAGAGAGACTTTCCTAGCAGCTGCCCAGTGGAGGGGGAAAAACCTCTCTGTCTATCCATCTTGTCTGGAGTGGCCCACACCCCCACTGCCTACTAAGTACAGTTCACATTTATCGTGTACTCACTAGTGACAGAGTCCTGTGCTGTGTAGACAGAGATGATTCACAGCCACTCGGGACTTAACCGGGAGATGCTAAAGATTTGACCATGTCACGGCTGGATAATGACAGAGCTGGGATTCGAACCCGGGGCACTTCAAGCTTTAGCCACATGGCCTTTGCTGCACTGAGGCACGAACCCACTCTAAGACTCAGGACAGCCGTGAGCTAAGCCAGAGAGGTCAGCTTTCTTTGATGGGGCTCATTTCCGAGCCCCGCAGTGTCGCTGGGACAGGCACTGCCCTCCTGCCTCCCCAGCTGGGTCACTTGTGACGTCCGGGGCGTGGGGCACCTGCTGGTGGCTGGCAGCTCTGACAGCACATCTGCCCTCACGTCACCAGGCTGAATGTCACCCTCATGGCTGCTGATGTGGTCTCCCGACATGCGCAAACGCAAGTGAAAGGATGACTCTGATTTAGGATTAGCAGGACCCTGCAAGCTCCCTCAACTCTCTGGGCCTGGCAGGAGCGTGACCAGGAAAATCAAATGCAGAGAAGTGTCCCAAAATAGAGGAGTCTTGTTTGAGGCCTGGTAGAACCTATTAGCTTGAGAAATTGGTCTGGAAATCTTATTAAAAGAGACAAATCATCCTGCATTCTCTCCAGACCGAAAATATTGGGGGTAATAGACTTTCCCTGATGCCTCGGATGCATGTTCCTCATGCCGGGACCACAGCCTGCCCCTGCCAAAGCTCAATTCAAGGCAGGTGATAAAGGCAATTATTTTTTTTTAATGGGCAGTTCTGACTAATTCTGATTTCTCTGGCCAGCCCCAGACTTATCTATGCTAGTTCCTTATTACTATGAAGGCTGTAAGCAGAAGAGCCAATGGCAAAGAGAAATGAAGTTCAAATCGTGGATTTGTCATTATTGTTCAGCTCAGCAGATGATTGTCCAGTCACAGAGATCCCTGTGGCCAGCCCCCCCAACCTGGTGCTTGCTTGCTTGTGTGCACACATACACACACACACACACACACACACACACACACACACACACACACACACACACACACCCCTCCTTTCTCAATCTGTCCATTTAACCCCTGATGGAGACACCTGGGGAAGCAGGACTCCACTGCTTTCCTCAAATTAACCTTGCAGGTCTTTGCTGTCTTCGCGTTGTGATAAGAATCCTTCCCATTTACATTTTGGCTCTCACGATTGTAGCTCTTATTTTTCTGGGCCCTGATGATAAGTTCAATAATAATATGAATCACTGGGATTTGGCGGGTGTTAGTTCCACCCTGGTTCTGTGCTAGAAGCTTGATTCACAAGTGTTGTCTCCTTTGTCCTCAGAACAAACCCACAGGAAAGGGGGGGACAAGTTTTCTGTGTGAAGAACCAGACAGGAAATATTTTGGACTTCACAAGCTGTGTGGTGGTTGTAACTGCTCAACTCTGCCATTGTGCAGGAAAGCAACCCCAGACAGTTTCTGAGTGAAGAAGTCTGGCTACGTTTCAGTAAAACTTTATTAACAAAAACAGGCAGCTTCTCGCATTTGGCCTGTGTGCCAACTGCTGCTGAAGATGAATGGTGTTACCCTAAAGCTGGAATTTGGGGCGCCACAGCTTGGAAGGTGGGAGATAGAGTTTTCTCTCTCTCCTACATCCTTCCTCCTCCCTGCTCTTCCTTTCTAGTTCTACTTCTGGTGGAAAGACGGAATGAAAGAGATTTTTCTATGTGACTTTCCAGGGTGAATTGGCTATTCTCCATCATCAAAGTGGAGGGTGATTGTTTTCTTGGAAATCCTGCTTCTCTGGTAGCTGTGGCAGCCACTGGGTTCCCATGGGTCACCTCTGTCAATCTAGCCCCTTGACTGAAAATTGCGGGTACACATAGCAGGCCCAAGTGGTGAGACACTCAATCCCAAGCAGCTCCCCGAGCTATGGTGGGTCTTTGTAAATCCCAGGTGCACTTCGGGGCATCCCCAGGTGGAGGGTCTGTCTAGCAGCACATGGCTTCTTACCCCTGTTGGGAAGCCTGTAGCCCCAACATTAGCTCTCCTTTGTACCCCAACTCTGGGTCCTGTAGTCCTGGACAGGATCCATTCCATACCCCTTGGGAACCAGGAATGTGCCAAAGCAAGACTGCCCTCTCTGAGCTCCTGCCACCTCCCCAACGAAAGTCACTTGGTGGCTCAACAGCTCTTCTGTGATGACACCCAGAAACTTAAGGAACAATTTGTGATCTTAGACCAGAGCTTCTCAGTTAGCGTGCTGTGATATTAAGGGCTGGATTGCTCCAGAGAGAGCTATTCATGCATTAAAGGGTGCTCAGCCCCATCCCAGCCTCTTCACTAGATGCCATAGCAGCACCCAGTGTGGCAACACCCAGCGTAACAACCCAAAATGTCTCCAGACATCCCCAAACGTCCCCTGGGTGACAAAATGACCACTGGGTGAGAACCACTGTCTTAGACTGAGGGACAATGGTTGTTTTTTATGTTCAGCTGTGCATCTTAACTCCTAATTCCAAAAAAATAGGAAAAGTCCAAGCCAGATCTCTCAATAGCATGTCATACTATCTTTGTGCAAGTGAAACATAATCATTCCCACTT
This sequence comes from Scalopus aquaticus, assembly GCA_004024925.1. Classification (NCBI taxonomy): domain Eukaryota; kingdom Metazoa; phylum Chordata; class Mammalia; order Eulipotyphla; family Talpidae; genus Scalopus; species Scalopus aquaticus. The sequence goes on along the minus strand of PVIJ01006463.1, from coordinate 5,629 downwards.
TACATGTGAGAAAACTGAGACCTGTGGGACACAGCTAGCAAGCAGCAAAGCCTGGATTTGGGCCTAAGCTTGTTTGATGCCAGAGAGAGAGAGAGAGAGGGAGAAAGAGAGAGAGAGAGTAAACTGATCACAAAATGAACACAGGGAGGTTTTCCTGGGATAAGAAAAAGTTTACCATGTCTTGTATTAATGAACAGAAAACCAGAGATTATATTTGCCCTTCGCTCAGATTGTTCTATCCTGACAGTAGTGCTTCATAGTAGATATTATTTTCCCCATTTTACAAGTAAGGAAACTGAGGCCCAGCAGGCCTAACAAGTGGTTTGAAATGAGCATAGCAAAGATTTGTAAGCCCAATATCTGTGTGTTCAGAACTTTGAGTTTTCAACAACTGAAAAGTGGGGGGCTGCTCCCCAGTGGGGCAGCTGAGGCTCATTTCCTACATGGAAATCTGCCCTTCCAGCCAGCACGTCCTGCAGGGAGGAATGAGGCTGCCTTGGCCTCTTGTCTTTGGCCTCTGCCTGTGACTGCTTTTCTCGCCCCAGCTCTGCATGCAGTACTGGCCCGAGAAGACGTCAGGGTGCTACGGGCCCATCCAGGTGGAGTTCGTCTCCGCAGACATCGACGAGGACATCATCCACAGAATATTCCGCATCTGTAACATGGCTCGGGTGAGTGGATGGCCACCATTGCTCCCGGGCTGCCCTCCCCCAAACAGATGGAGCATCCTGCTTGCTAGCCAAGTGTCTGTGCTGCGCTTTCCCTGTAATCTCGTCCTGGGGGACGCGGTGCCTTTGCTGATGCCGGCCCCAGAGCTAGCAATGGCTCCACTGCTCAGATGCATCAGGAGACATCCGCCTGCCATCTGCCTGTTTCCTAACACACTTGCTGCCGTGTAGACAAAACTCAGAAACCAGCACTTCCCCACTGGGTCACATTGTTTTCATGCAGTTGTGTTTCATTGTTTCATGTGTTGTGTTCATGCAGCCTTTGATTGGGTCCAGTAAGGTTTGGGGCTAGACCCTGGAAAGACCAAGTCGGACAATAATTGGTGAGGAAATCAGTGAGAAAATTTGCTGGCCGGGTGGGGGAAGAGCATGGAATGAAGAGGAACGATTAGAGATGATGACGTGGTGGCAACTCTTTGCTCAGATGATGACTGAGCAACTCTGGCCTTTCCTGGGAAACCAGGGCCAACAGAAGGCAGTCCCTGCCCACCACATACGATCTGGTGCACGGAGGACCTTGGGGAGGGAGACGAATTCTACCCATTAGTCAGGGAAGGCTTTTCTAGAGAAAGGGACTGTTGAATTGGGTTTTGAAGGCTGAGCAGGAGTTTTCCAGGTAGAGAAGGGACGCAGAGCAGTCATGGCAGGAGAATGAGTGAGCACAGAGGTCTGGAGGGGTCGGGTCTGTGGCTGGCCCCACATCTGCCACTGCATTGCTGCGGCCCCAGGTTTTCTTGGAGCATTGCACCCCCAGCCGAAGCGCCCTAACGGCCTCTCTGTCCTCAGCCACAGGATGGGTACCGCATAGTCCAGCACCTGCAGTACATCGGCTGGCCGGCCTACCGGGACACGCCACCCTCCAAGCGCTCTCTGCTCAAAGTGGTCCGGCGGCTGGAGAAGTGGCAGGAGCAGTACGACGGCCGGGAGGGCCGCACCGTGGTTCACTGCCTGTGAGTACCGTGGAGGGTGCCTGGGCCGCATGATGGCGCATGGGGCGTCCCAGAGGGCCCCACCGGCTACAGATACCTTCCTTAAGGCCAACAGGTGTGTTGGCAAGGAATAAAGCGTGTTGCCCTGAGCTAGTATGTGACAAATCACCGGTGCAAAACCTGGAGGCCTTTCTGCAGGCCTTTCCATAGCCTGGGGGTGCGCAGAACACCCTCCGTGGGAGGCTTCATGGGCCCCACTATGCTTTTTATTTGTGTAGAACTGGGGTGTAGGCCAGCGATGTGGAGGGTGAGAGGATTCACCAGAGACAGAGTGGGGAGCAGAACAGGCAGATCGACTGAAGTACATACACTGCTGAGGGGAGCAGCGGGAGAGGCAGGAGAGGGCTGCTGCGCCTGGTGGGTCAGCTCCCTGGCCGGGATTGAGCTCAGGCCCCAGCTGTGGGCTGTCACAGTGAGAGCGCTGAGACCTAACCCTTAGGCCACCAGGCAGGCCCCGACCCCGCTATTCTTAAGGCTGAGGAGAAAGGGGGTTCCACTGGCTGGATCCTCATCTGTATCCTGAAGGAGAACAAACAAAGGAAATGCACCGACTCAGTAAGCTTAATGTCATTTATTGAATCAGCTCACTCTTCTGCGAGGGAGAAGCCCTCAGGTTGTAGTGAGAAAATGGAGGCAGGACAGGTCCGGGGCCGGGGTGTCCTAAGAGGGCCTCTGACTTGAATCCGAGCTGCGGTGCTGCCCGGTGACCCCGTCTGCTCAGGAAAACCAGAGGGCCCTCCCCCCCCACCGCCCGTTGCTGGGCCGGGGGACATGGACGTGTGAGCACAGCGCGGCCCCGCTGAGGCCCTGGGGCAGGTCTCCAGGGCAGTGCGGCTGGGCCAGCTGTGGTCACACTTCTGTTCCTGGGTGACCTGGAGGCGGCACCGCCTGTCACAGAGGGGACCAAGCCATAGCCCAGGGCTCCCCATTCAGATGGACCCGAGGCCATTCCGCAGGGAGGCGTCGACCCTTAGAAGATGGGGGCTGACCAGCTGTCAGCAGGGAAATCACTGATTTTGGTGAGCCTCAGTTTTCTCATCTGTCCAGTGGGTGTGTTGCATTCGATCTTCGCACACTGTGGCGCTGTCACCTGACATGGAGAATAACAATTTATCTGCCAGCACAGAGACCCCTGTGTCACGGGGGCAAACGTAGTCGGTTCCAGTGCTGTGAATGTGTCAGTCTCTGCCACAGCGGCACAGCGGCAGAGAAGGATCCGACAGAGAGCTCAGAGCCAAAGCAGATCGGTCACCCCACGCTTTGTGGGGCCCTGGATTCACCATCAGCTGCTTTGTATCTGAGAACTTAAAACAATTTGGGTCGAAGCGACTGGAGGCATCACTCTTTAAAAACATTCTGTTCTTGGATGTTTGAACCAAGGTCTTCCCTTTGTTACAGAAATATGTCTGGAGCCAGAAACACGTAACACCTCTCTGACCTCAGAATGGAATTCAGTCTTTCTGAAACGAGGTTTTTATTCCCCCTCTTTCCAGTCACAGTGCACACATGTCAGGAATATAGGAAAGCTTGAAGGAAGGTAATGGAAGAGAGAGAGGAGATATAGAGGGAAAGGGTTTAATGAAGAGAGGGAGGAGAGAGAAGGGAGAGGGGGAGAGATGCAAGAGAGGAGAGAGAGATTAGAGAAAGAGGACAGGGAGAGAGGAGAGGAGGAGGAGGAAAGAGGAAGGAATATATGAGAAAGGGAGAGGAGAGAGAGAGGAAGGAAAGAGCAAGGGAGAGAGCAGAAAGGAAGGAAAGATAGTGAGGAGTGGAAGGAATATATGGGAGAGAGGGAGCGGGTACAGAGATATGTGAAAGGAGAGAGGAAGGAAAGACAGGAGTGGAGGGAGAGAGAGAAAGAGAGAGATGACAGGAAGAGGAGACAGAGGAAAGAAAGAAGAGAGGAAGAAAAGACAGAGGAGAGGAGAGGGATTGGAGAGAGGCGAAGGAGGAGAGGAGAGAGTGGATAGAGAGATTAGAGAGAGGAGTGGAAGGAAAGAGGAGGGGGGGAGCGAGAAGAGAGGCGAGAGGAGACAGGAGAGAAAGAGGAGAGGAAGGGAAAAGAGGGACAGAGGCGAGAGAGGAGACAGAGGAAAGAGAAGAGAGAGAGGAGTGGAGAGAGGAGGAAGAGGAGAGGAAGGAGAGAGGGAGAGCAGGTTGAGAGAAGAGAGAGGAAGGAAAGAGAGGGTTAGAGCAGAAAGGAAAGAAAGGAGAGAGAGAGGAAAGGAAGAGAGGGAGAGAGGCAGAGGCTAGAGAGAAGACAGGAGAGGAAAGGAGAGGAAGGAAGGAGAGTGAGCAGTGGAAGGAAGATACTAGAGAGGAGAGGAAGGAAAGATCGAGAGGGTGTGAGAGAGGAGGAGAGGGCAGAGGAAAGGGAGAGAAGGGGGTGGGGAGATTGAGGAGAGAGGAGGGGAAAGAGGATGGATAAGACAGGAGAGATAGGAGAGTTGGGGGGATATGGAGGGGAGAGGAACGGAGGAGAGATAGGAGCTGGGAGAGGAAAGCAAGGAAGGATAGAAGGAGAGGAAAGGCAGAGAGGAGAGAGCTGAGAGGGAGAGGAGAGAGGTGGCAGAGGAGAGAGGACAGAGAGAGAGTGAGAAGAGAGAAGGGACAGAGAAAAGAGAGAGCAGAGGGGAGAGGAGACAGCGAAGAGAAGAGGAAGGGGGAGAGAACAGAGAGGAGGGAAAAAGAGGACAGAGAGAGGAGAGTGCTGAGAGAGAGAGGTAAGAAGAGAAAAAGTAGAGAGGTGAGACCCCAGAGAGTAGAGATGGAGAAAGAGAGAGGAGAGAAGCAGGAGTAAAAAAAGAGAAGAGGATAGGAAATGAGAGAGAGGAGAGGAGACAGCAAGGAAGGAAAGACGGAAAAGTTAGGAGAGAAGGAGAGAGAGAAGAGAGAGGCTGGGAGAGAGAGAAGAGAGGGGGAGGGAGAGAGAAAAGAGAGAGGCGGAGAGAGGGAGAGAGAGAAGAGAGAGGCAGGGAGAGAGTGAGAGCAAGAGAGAGAGAGAAGAGACAGGAGAGAGAGAAGAGAGAGGCGGAGAGAGGGAGGGAGAGAGAAGAGAGAGGTGGGGAGAGGGAGAGAGAGGTGGAGCGAGGGAGAGAGAGAGGAGAGACAAGAGACGAGAGGCAGAGAGAAAGAGAGAGAAGAGAGAGGCAGGGAGAGAGTGAGAGCAAGAGAGAGAGAGAGAGGCGGAGAGAGGGAGAGAGAGAGGAGAGAGAAGAGAGAGGCGGAGAGAGAGGCTGAAAGAGGGGGAAAGAGAGAAGAGAGGCAGGGAGAGACAGAGAGAGAAGAGAGAGGCGGGAGAGAGAAGGAGAGAGAGAGGGGCCAGAGAGCGAGCGAGAAGGGAGAGATGGGGAGAGAGAGAGAAGAGAGAGGTGGGGGAGGGGAGAGAGAGAGAAGAGTGAAGAGAGGCGGAGAGAGGAGAGAGAAGAGTGGCAGAGAGAGAGACAGAAGAGAGAAGCAGAGAGAGGGGGAGAGCGAGAGAGAAGAGAGAGGGGGAGAGACAGAAGAGAGAAGAGAGAGGCGGAGAGAGAGAGAGGAGAGACAGAGAGAGTGAGTGAAGAGACGTGGAGAGAGGGAGAGTATAGAGAGTGAGAGGAAAGGAAAAGCAGAGAGAGGGAGAGAGAGAGAAGAGACAAGAGACGTGAGGCGGAGAGAGGGAGAGAGAAGAGAGAGGCAGGGGGAGAGAGAGAGAAAAGAGAGGCAGGGGGAGGGAGAGAGAGAGAAGAGTGAAGAGAGGCGGAGAGAGAGAAGAGAGAGGCGGAGAATGAGAAGAGAGGCAGAGAGAAGAGAGAGAAGAGAGGTGGGAGAGAGAGAGAAGAGTGAAGAGAGGCGGGGAGAGAGAAGAGAGAAGAGAGGCGGAGAGAAGAGAGAGAAGAGAGAGGCAGGGGAGAGAGAGAGAAGAGTGAAGAGAGG